>JAYMSF010001147.1:0-12696 GCA_036897335.1 Silene vulgaris | reverse complement strand
ACCAAAATGCATTGATCTGATGAAACCATTTACTGAAACATGTCCTAATCCCAAGAAGCCCTCATCACAGACAATGAAAAAAATTATATAAATTCTACAGTCCACACCAAATCTAAGACTGCCAAAGTATGACAAATGATTATCAGCTATGTGAAATATCGTAGACAAGAATAAGCAACTGTATACTACAGCAAACAAGCAAATCTCCATTGTCGGTAAACTAGTACTCCTTCGTCCCAATCATTTGTTTGCCTTTGATTAAAATACCCCACAAAGAATAAAAAAGGCGAACAAATGATTGGGACAAAGGGAGTACTCCGTATAATGGAAGATGCCTATAGAGTTATGCTTACCAGTACTTGAGGCACTCTCAGTAGCATGAAGGATAGTGTGTATAGAATAGAAAAGACAGCCAAAGCTGCAATTATGTTGTATGCCAGTCTTTTGTCGTCTTTGCTCGGAACAAACGCGATTTTTAACGTGTTAGTTAATTCAAATAGCCTGTATGACACCTGCAACAAATAACATGAATTGAAGATAGGGTTTATAGAGGGGGTAGATCAAGTTATATCTTTATAATAAATTGCTTACAGCAACATAAATGGCAGTAGAGAGCATGAAGTTCAGCATGGGGTAGTTTGGGATATACGAGAGCAACAGCTTAGGTTGTCCATCAGGCACCGCGGATCTGCAGATATAAAGGACTCTCAGCATTGCATTGATCAGTGTACAATTTACATGTATCATAGCATGTCATGAATTTCTTAATGCTCTTAAAGTTTGAAGGGATCGGAGAGAGGGTGCGTAGTTTAAAAAGTCTACAGAAATAAATGTACCACAGGTCATAGGCTAGCATACCTTAGCCATATGTGAAACTGTGAGATATACGTCTCCAGCGTGATCTTTCCCAACCACCTGACAAGCCAAGATACAAACGCAGTCAGGAAAAATGAAGACATCCTCCGCAATGTATTCTAAACTTAACCAATAAACTAAAGTTCTCACAAATCACGATCCCCTCTCTTCCCTAAACATTCTTTCAAAGAGAGTTTTAAAAGCCACTTACGCAAAAAGAGTGAGTGAGTAATTACGGAACTGCTGGGTAACATTCCTCAAGCATATGTAGACACTGGTGAGCATAAGCATAAAGAGAATTAGATTTTCAGAAAGGTTATCTGCACCTTATATGTTGAAAAATACAAAGCAGAAGCAATGCTTACGTAATAGGGATCCAGGAGGTGTAAGGATGATACTTGTTGTATGTTACTTTGTCCAGCTTGTATACATACTCAAGCCACAGATACCCCACCTATATTAAGAAATGGTATTAGGTTTGTTCAATAGACTTGCATTGTTGAGTAGCGTTGAGTGTGAAAGAAAATATTACCAACAAAGAGCTGGTTACAATAGCTGCTTTAATAGTTATCTTCCTCTTGACTTCCGCTTCTTCCAGTTTCTCCATCCAACGCTCAACCTAAAATATGATAACTCAGAATGATAGTCATGGGTCGCAAGTCGCAACAGACCAGATGTTTAGCTTCACTTACAACTTTAGAATACACAATAGTATCATAATAGTTCAGTGAAGGTATATAGACAAAAGCTAGAGAGATAATTGAACTTACAGTGGGATGATAGTAAGCATAGACCATTCCAACTATCCAAATGTAACGATCCAGGCCTGAGCGGAAATGCCATTCATACAAGGCAGGGCGGGGTGATTTAGAAGGGTCAGGATCAGCATAGCCTTCAGGTTCGAACAACACATTAGATCTAGAAATACCACATCAGAAGCAAACTGACAGTGAAAAATAAAGAGAGACATACCAAGAAAGAAGGCGAATGGGCTCCAAACCAGATCAAATACCCCAGGTATTTCCCAAATAAATATAACTGTTAAGAAACAGGCTCCCATTTTCACAGCCATAATCCATCCAATCTCATTATACTTGTGCATGATCCCAAGTGCACCATAAACCATAAGAGTGAAAAGCGTATGCATAGGGCATATGTAATACAGCATGTAACTGTTGTTTAGGACAATGCAGCAAAAAATCACAAAAAAATTGAGCCGCCACATCATCTGCCCATGAACAAAGTAGTCAAGAGTAAGACTCCGATGCAGATTTGATTAAACTTGAAATACTATTAAAACAACTCACACCTGAGCAAACCTTGCAAGGCTGAAATCCTTGCGAACGTAATAATAGGAGAAGTTTCCAAAACCAGTCATCCATACATATGCAGCGATGAAAATACGAATAGCATTGTACACCTCAGTTGCGGCGAAGTAGTGGTACATCAGAAACAACACCTACCATAATAGAAAAAAAAAGGCTGAAATTTGAGGGGGCAAATAGAATCCAGTGGAGTAACAAGTAAAAACCAATTTCCTACTTCATTCTCAATGAAACAATAATCGACCGTTCCTTTTGCCAAAATCTGTTTTGGAAGGGATTCAGGGATCTCGGCCATACACATGACCGGCAAGGTTAGAGGGGGAGAGAGTTAAATAGCAATGAACATAGGGGAAAAGGTTGGATAAATAACACCCAGAACTCTACATCAGTGTAATTTATTTAACTGACGTTTGAAATTTAGACAAGAGCAAGTTTCAGTCAAGTGATCCAATAAAAATTATTCCATTTCCAAACACCACAGGATCGTTAAGATTTACTCGTTAGATTTACTCGGTATTAGCTATAGAGCTACTTCTAGTCTTCCACCCATAAATATTACGGAGTATGTCATTTCTGTGTTCCACCTTAAAGTGGAAGCAACCTTATTGAGTAGCAAAATGGGAATATACATTAAATTTGTGTAATTCCCATCAGATAGCAGGAAGGATATTGTATGAAATTGTCAAGAAAACATATCTACGACGAAAAAGCTCTTTGAGAAAAACAAACCTGCATCCAACCTTTCCATTCCTCAGTTTGGTGCCTATTCAGATAAAGTATTGATCTTCCTGATAATGATGATTTATCCTGATGTATAGTGAATGATGTAACGGCTGAGACAATGATAAGTAGAAAGTACAGGAACAAGAAGAGATCTCGATCGTAACTCTGCAACAGGAAAAAAAAAAGGAGTCAACTAAAAGATACTCCCTCCATGTTTATGAATTAGCCCCATTGGCCCACTTTTTATAAGGGAAAAAGTGGACCCATGGGGCTAATTCAAGAAAATAGAGCGAGCAAGAAGCTGCTTGAACTTTGAAGTTACAATAAAAACATTGACCACAAAAGGGCATATCTTGGCAGACAATAATGAAGAAGTTAATGGAAGACATCTAAAACAAATTTGCACCAAGCGGTGCAGTAAATAATTATGCAATAAAAATTCCTAACTACTCACACTCTCACAGTGATCTCCCATTTTTTACATTGCTGATTGCCCGCTAAAAAAAATACCTAACCACTCACAGTGAGCTCCTATTTACATTTCCCACTAATTTATGATGTAAAACAAATGACAAGCATGAACCACTGCAATAGGCACACTAGCAGATACAAAGTACCCTATGTTTGACGGAGCACATAATTTAAGAGTCCGCAGTCAGACACTGAGACACTCATCTTTGTTTAATGACTTTCCTCCTTTATACATACAGATTTGAACCTTGAAAATAGAGTACCTTCTTAGATTCACCAAAAAAACTTGTGCGATCACATAAGTAGAAGTAAGCCAGGAGCAGACCGAACTCAGACCTATAAAGATCTCAAATAAAAAACGAGAAAACCTTGTTCAGAATAATACTTGTACAATTCTATGATAGAAGGTATTAAATCGTGGAAAAAAAATCTACTTACATGGCTCTTAGTGTCAGACGATTATCAAGTAAGAACGCCTCATCCATTAGAATAAACCTAAATAGACCATCAAACAATGACTCATTCAGAGAATACTGCAGTACAATGGTACTCCATAATACTTTACTTTTCATTAACCAGACCGATCTGAAAACAATTTTTTTATACCTTAAGATAGGCGATGTATGAGACTCATTTCGAGCATTCAGAGGGACTGGCTGCAATTCTTGGCTTTCTAACAACACAGCTGTTTCATTTTCTTTGATTGCATCATCTTTTACCTCTACCAAACTGATCTCTGAACGCCTACATAGATAAAAAATAAAACATAGCTGGATTGCATTATAACTATATGACCAACAATTACAAGAACATGCCTTTACTTGACATAGCATGTTACTCTGATTTCAAAAGAATACCGTTACTCTGTTTTCAAAAGAACAGTCGTACATCATAACTCAACTCATAAGTCATAACCATCCGGAGAATACTGTCTATTTCGTATTCATCAGAAATTTACACCACATACAATTACACAGCATCAGACAGGGTTAAGGTACGGTTCAAATGTAACCTGATCATAAACTTTTCTCATTATGCATCCGAACATCAATATCCAAACATCAGCAAAGTCATGGTGATATCATCGAATTTAGCTTAAATCTCAACTTTTCATTTTTCATTTCTAGAAAAGTATTTCAACTACTCAATGCACAAAATAATATGCCATGGATCGAGACTCACGGTTTTGAAGCAGCAGATTTTCTTCTGTATTCCAAAAATTCAGAGTAAAGCCAAGACACACAAATTGGAAAGAGAGCAAGGACGAATGACACCTGCATTGCATAACATATTAACACAACCACAAATTATAGTAGAAACGAACAAATAAAACAATCAGAGAGATCATTCACCTTTTTAATAAATCGAGAAGTTATTCAAGAAACTACCTCTTTGCCCATTAAAAACATCAGTTATAATGTGATAACCTCTATACTAACAGTACCTCTCTCTTTTATCTAACTTTTAGTAGTGTGTCACTCAATAACGTTCATGAAAACACAATTGGATTCAAGCGAAGCTTACTTGGTAAAGTATTATCAAAAAGCATTTACAACTATCAGAAAACTCTTGTTAAATTTCTTTCACTTCATTCAAAGTGCCTTGAACGATCAGCCAATAACATTCATGGTATCATTGTACATAGATCAATCATACTCCGTATAAGCTAAAAAGACGTTCCAACTTCCCGAAGCAGCCTAATTAAAGGTCACTCCAAACAACAAAATTACAATGCTACTAACTTCTAACTTCCATTACTCGAACTCTACTGAATTAACTTAGCTATTACTTCCTCTATTTCACCTCATTGTATACGTTTTTCAAAATCTCGCTCACATATTTGAAAAAACGCATTGGAAGGGAGGAAATAGAACATAAACAAGACTCAAAAGATCACCTATGCTTAAAGTTGATGAATTCTAGGTGAAACTCAGTCTACAACACACTTAAATCAACTACAACTTCACTGATAAATCAAATGTACGCCACTTACTCAAACACCGAGCATCGACATAGCAACTAATAGCAAAATTGATCGAACAAAATTCGCAATATGAATTTAGTAACAAAATACATAATGACATAATGTACGCCAATTAATCGAGCACCGAAATCGAAACAAGTAGCAAAATTGAACGAACAATTATACGATGACAACGATCAACAAAATTCACAATGAAATTCCAAAAACAAGCTGAAATCAGTTACAAATCACATAATGCACGCCAATTGATCAAACAAGGAGCACCGACATCGAAAAAAGTTGGCAAAATTGATCGAACAATGGTACGATCACAACGATCAACGAAATTCACAATATGACATTCAAAAACAAGCTTAAAATTGATCGAGCAATTATACGATCAGAACGATAAACGAAATTCCGCAAAAAAAGCCTAAAATTAGTTAAAAATTACATAAATTGTTACCTGACTAGGAGAAGTAGGAGAAAATGCCGCCATTGTTGATGAAGCTAGAAATCGGCAGTGTAAGATGTAGAGTGAAGTGAGAAGATTGAAGGAATTGCGGTGAGAGAAAATGGAGGAGAGAGAAAAACCCTAGAAATCGGAAAAAGAGTGTCGGTAAGTGTAGATTTCGTAGTGGCAGGGAAGACGCGCATGCCAGAATGCCAGTGGAATCAGTGACATGAGAGTATGTGAGAAAAGAGAGATGGAATTAACAGCCAGATGTGATCTACAAGACGAGTAGATTTTCCGAGTTGGCGGGTGGTTAATAGGGACGGTCGCTTTCTGCTGAGTGAAAAGAATTAAAGTTTTTAGTTGAAATTTTCGATGTTGTAATAGTTTACTCTATCACAAATACACCTTCGACGTCTTGTATTAAATCCTAGTTATGAGGATTGATATACTCTGTTACGATAAAATCATGAGATGTGGTATTTCACCTGAGTTAAATCCCGTCACCTTTATAGCTCCTTTTCGGAAAATAGTTTTAACAAAAAATTGGTGTATCGTGTTTATTAGGAAGTCAAACAACGCTAATGTATTGGTCCTTTGGCCGAGTCATCATCTTTTTTTTTTTTTTTTCTCTGAAAGGCTTTGGCCGAGTAATCTTGAAGAGGCGGTTTTGTTCATTTATTTTTCAATCGGTTTTATTAATGGTTTTGTTTATTTGTTGTGTTAGAAAATCATAGACGCCCTTTAGATTATTCATTCTGAGTCAAGTCTAGCTCAAAAGCGAGTGCACTTGAAATTCAGATTTTTTTTTTCGAATTGAGCTTGTAAAATTAAGTGTATTGAGATTAAGGAGTTGCTCGGGAAATCCCAACTTAAAACACGAAGCTACATTTTCCATCTCCTGGAGTCCTGGTATACGTATCCTTTCGACTTTAAACAAGAAGCTATTCATTGCCCGAGTGTTGAGATAAGAGTGATTGACTACGTACAATGTTTGAATCTTTCATGTACAATGCTCGACAAATGAGCTATAAAGACAATACGACAAAAAAGGCATGACCTGTTGTATCCGACTTATTGATCTTAACCAATAACCGCTACATTTAACATCTCATTGATTCTTCACGATAGCTAGAACAGCTAAATACGAATAATCACAAAGCGGACACAAAAAAACTCGTAACCAGAAGGAAAGGCGGCAATCTTCATAATCAGAAGTAGTAAACTGTTTCATCCCTCGAAAGTCAGGGGCACACATTCTATCCTTATGAGGCACGCTATGTACACACATTTCCAAATCAAATAAATCGACACTTTTATTGCTCCAAGCGTTTTTTGTTTCCAAATTCTTCAACAGTAGACTCCCAAGCTCACCAAATGGGCATTATTCAGAAATCGCCACAACAATCGGAGATCGGAATCATTCTACAATTGCAATCTACATTCTCTGAGCTTTTGCCTATAATCGGCCAATCGCTCTGCTCACCTCTTTTGTCTTGTCGACTTCAGAAAGCTGCTCCACCAGGCTATAACAATATAACATGGTTTTTTGCAAGAATTAGACAGCGGCTGAATTAGAAATGCAGCAGATAATAGACAGAGAGTGCTGCAAACATTAAATAATTTGTAAATTAAACTATACCTAGGAGAAGCAGAACCAGGCCTATTAAGATTGGCTGTAGATGACAATGGGAGATGCTGAATGGAGATTGTGCTATGCTGCTCCGCAACATCAGATGAGAAAGGTGATCCTCGGAATCTTCTAATACTCGGAGTTGAGCCAGTCCTGGATGAAATCCCTGCCAAATGGTAAACAGAAGTTCTCTTAGCTGAATCATTGCCTTGCTTTTATTTCATTTTTCTTATTATGTGAAGGGAGCCAGAAGGGCAATTTTGATGCTCACGGGTCGGTTATGACTTATGAGTGTCAAGACTCATAAAATCCAAACCTTACAATTACAAGTTGAAAGACGTAGGGAGCAAAGCTCCAGATTCTTGATAAATTGAAGCATCATAAAGAAAAAACAAGGTGGCATCGTGATTCTTTAAGTGCCATCACTACCATGTACGATGTTCAGTCTCAAACTCTCAAATGCTCCAAATTCAGATAAACAGACGATTAAGCTAGTGATTAATCTTACAAGGTGAGGTAAGAGCGCAAGACCGCATTTAAAATTTAATCAAGGGACTGGCATTCAAAAATGGATTTGAAAGAAAAAATTACGATAACAGAAAGACCATCGACATCAAATGGTGGCCAAATAGAAATGTGGCACATGTTTGGATGTTTAAAATCAAGCAGGAGCATTTTGCAGGGAGGAGAGGGAGACAAAAGCAAACAAAAAAATGGTTTTTGGAAGGAAAAAATAGAAAGTAACTTATGCTAAATTCCTGAATAGAAGTTGAAGGAAAGAAAGTTTCAACATCCCGCAATACACAATCAAATTAATCAAACAATTTAATTGCTCTGTGTGCATGTGGGAGGAAGTTACAATGATATGAACCGGAAAAATTAGACGCTGAAGGGCCGTGGTTTGGACCACGAAGAAAAGGTCAGGAATACACATAATAAGAAGAAAGAACATGCATGCAATCGATTATTTCAACCTTTGAAAGGCACAAACTAGCAAAAGCAAAATGGTGGAGGGGACTAAAAATATCAATGATAAGAATTTTGCAATTGAGCACAATGTTACTTTGACTCTTCATGTTACCTCACACACTCGTAGATGACCACACTCGAAATCAGAGTAGGTGTGACACTTGACAGTTCCTTTCATGTTAAAACATGTGGAACTTTTACTACAATAGCCTGAGTCCAACACCAACACACAGCCCCATGCTCTATACTTCTAATTTCTAAACGAGTCTGAGTAACACAGTTCATACAAAAATACTTCCCGAAAGGGATTTCCAGTTTCCGCTAATAACCATAAATAACACATACCAACTGATTCATACAAGTCAAAGGCACGATAACATGAAGTAAACAGAAGCTAGATACGAACCCAAACATGTGCAAACGAAAAATTACCTTGAAGAAGTAGAACTAAACAGAACAAAATGGTGAGCAATGTGGCAAACAACTGGTTTTTCGATGACATTGCCTTTGCTTCTTTCGCCTTCTTCAATCCCTTCATGCGCTCAACCCTAGCGCGCTTAAGTCTAGCAAGTTCATGAAGTTCCCTAATCAACTTCTGATCAGCCGAATCCAATGACAGTCCTCTAGGCGGTCTAGGGGGTTTCGGAGGCTTCTTAGCACTCATTCCCTTAGGCTTTTCCTTCACCATTTTCCTCTCAACATCTCCATTATCTCTTTCTTCTACAACCTTCTTATCTACAACAAACACTCTCACATTCTTTAAATCATTCTCACTACTCGGATTTTCCGATGTAATCACCCTTTCCTCGTGTTTAACCGACACAAAATCGCTTCCTAACCCGCCATTATTAGTATAACTACCAAATACAAGCCCACCACCGACACCAACACCGCCACCGACACCGACACCGACTAGTTTAACACCCAATTCACCTTTCTCAATATCACCATCAAAATTACCATCTTTTGACATGAGATTACAATTATCCATCATTACACCCATCTAAATTATCTCCAAAACAACACAATTTCTTACAAAATTTACCATAACCCAAAAAAATTAACTTAATTACACCTAAATTAAGATTAAATTAGGGTTAAAGGCAGAGTCTTTTCTCCAATATGATGTTGGCGCAAATTCCTGCAATTTAATTAGAAATTTAAGCAACAAAAATCAAAACCCACATTGAAAATTCAAGGAAATTTCCTATAAACATCAAATTAATCAATAAAAATATGAAATATCACAAATCCCAACAATAATTGAAGCTGAAAATAGCAGAATAACATAGATTATGCAAAATTAAGTCAAACAAAAACTGGCATTAGTACAGAATATAGTTAATTAATTAATACAGTAAATTAATTAAAAAGTTTACCTGTTGAAGAAAACAAGAAACTGCAGATCCAAAGTAAACTAGATTTTGTACAGAAAAGTGTGAAAAAATTGATGGGTAATAAATGGAAACTTGAATTAAATTCAGAAAAAATAAAGAGAGGATAATTGATAAATGGGAATGAAACCCAGAATTTTAAAATAAGGTACAGTATTATAGTAGTGGAGTGTTAGGAAGGGAAGAACTTTCTGAGTTTGCTCCAGAATGGAAGTCACAGGATTTTATTACAGAATATATACTCTCTTTATTTTATTTTTCAACTATATTGTACTCCTAGTAGTTTATAAGTGTGAAACTGATCTAAAATAACGCGCATAAATTTTGCTAAAAAAAACATAAACAATCGCAATTTTTTTTTTTTTTTTGATACAAATGAGGGGGCTCATCGCTTGCTTAGTAATGAGCATTAGTTAGTGTTGGAACAGACCAACTAGGTAGCACCAAAACGGACACGAAAACGTGATACGGCATCCCATGGAATTTAGGACACAAGACACGCTATTTAAATTTAATAAAGTATACTCCTATATTTTACGAAGTATGATTATAAATAACGTATGATTTTAATTTTATAATGTATTTGATGTTCAATTTAAATAAATGAAGGTCAAATTTGACTTTGTCTATAACTAATTCTCATTTCCCACTCAAAACCATCTTCTAATCAATCTTCTTTTAACATTTTATTCCTCGTCTAAACTATAACTTGTTAGGCATGTGTCCAACAAGTGTCGGACACGGGACGACTAGTTAGAAGGAGTGTCTGTGCTACCTAGCAGACCAAGAGTGACATAAGGCTAGCTTGGACACTCACCTAGTCACCTGCCTTTGACGTAAAAAATGACAATTTTGGTTAATTTTTTAAAAAAATCAGTATCTTATTGAATTAGAAGTATTTCTTAGGGACATACTTCGTTTTTGTGAAATATTTTCGACCCCAATAATTTATACTATATATTTTGCATCTGTTTCACACTTAGAACGGTATTACGAGAGATTTGTTATCATTATTTCATCACAAAAACTTGTGAAAGTCCGTCTCTCATTAAGTTTTTGAAGTACCACATTTTTAAATTTGGATTTTGCAACCCTTTTATTGTTAATCATGACATAAAACTCTTTCATTTGGTACATGATTTCATAATAGTTTCACTTAGTTTATGGTAAATTCTAACCATTGTTATTATTAGTACACCCTTTTATATCATACATACATACATACCCATAAATTTATTGAGAAAACCGTCTCTTAAAAGACATATACTAGAATAACAATGAGATTCATGAGCACTTAAATCAACTTGTAAGAAGTTGTAGCCTAATAAAAAATTTCCGGTTTGAGTCCTGAAAATACAGTAATGTTAAAACTCTTAAGGGAGAACTTTATCATCCTACCGATCATTTCAGACTCAAATCCGAACAAAATCGAACGGGTATAGAAAAAATGAAAGTGGGGGCAATTATAATTGAAAGGTTTTAATTAAATTATAAAAAAAGGGATTGATGATGAAAACAAAGGAGAAAAGAGTGGGGGTGTCACCGACAGATTGTTAATGTTACAACTTCCCCCATGTCTCCCATGTTTCATGATTTTTTGTTTATTATTTGGAACTTTTCTTTTTCCCCCTTGAATTATTGAGAAAGCTCCTCTTATAGTTTTGATTTGTGACCCCTTGATTGATTTCAGCCTAAAGTGGCACCTACCACTTACTTGTATTAACTCTTTATGTGCCTTTAGAACTTGTCCAAATAACAAAGGTGAGTATTTTTAAAAACATGAGTGAATAGGGGTTTAAAATTCTACTTGGGATTATTTTCTCTGTTTCATTTGATCGAAAAATTAGTGTTTTATAGAACGGTTTTTAGTTAAATTAGTGTAAATTCATCCATTAAGACATATGGACTATGAAGTACTCCTTTCCATTTAGTGAAATCATATCATTTGAATAAAATATTAGTAGCATACATTTAACAAATGATATGATTCCAGTGAACAAGGCCATGTTCTTTAGGCTTGAATGAATCTGAACTGAATTGAGCTGAATTGATCTGAAATGAACTTAAATGAGTTGAATGGAGCTGAACTGAATTGACATTTGTTTAGTTAAATAGAGCTGAAATAAGTTGAGATGAACTGAAGTGAGCTGAATGGAATTGAAATAGGTTGAAGTGAGTTGAATGAAGTTGAAATTAAGCCGAAAAGAACATAACCTATGAGGTCGGGAGTATGTA
Source organism: Silene vulgaris (assembly GCA_036897335.1). Taxonomy (NCBI): domain Eukaryota; kingdom Viridiplantae; phylum Streptophyta; class Magnoliopsida; order Caryophyllales; family Caryophyllaceae; genus Silene; species Silene vulgaris. Next base: position 674 of record JAYMSF010001147.1, on the reverse strand, counting down.
ACACCATTCACTAAAATGGGTTGAAATGAGTTGAATGGTCTAACTAGTATTACAGGCTTACAGCTTATAATAACTTGTTTTTCAAAAGTGATTTCAATTGACTCAAAATCCTGTCTAAATTTTTCAGTCCAAAATAATTCGTCTCAACTCGCATGTAAAAAGAAATTACGGCGCAGTAGAAATTTTTTACGTAAGATAAGAAATTGCAACGAGGCAGAGACAAAAGTACCTTGTTTGTTAGCTCCACAAGTTCCGTTATTTTAACTAAATGGCAGTTTGTATAGTTGGTTGAATTAGACTAACCACCCAACCTAATTACAACATTTTAATAGAAAACAGTGCAATTATCAAATCAATCAGTTTTAATTAGATTGATAAATCAAGTGACATCAGATTTGGATCAACAATTTATTTTATTTTATGATTTATGATTTAATTATACACTATATTTCGTATTTGGCTTCATGCAACTTTATGTAGTCAATATTTACATTATTATATTTACATTATTACGACTTCATGAAGAATGCTTATAATGACAATATTATCACACAACTTTGACTCTTTGAGGCATGAAAATGATTTTTTTTGCTAGGTTAAATACATCGTAGTCAAAATTAAAAATTTCGTTGATGATTATAAAATGATATTAAAAAAAAAAAAAAACACAAAAA
>JAYMSF010001146.1:0-12697 GCA_036897335.1 Silene vulgaris | reverse complement strand
TATTTAATCAGCTTCCTTATAAGTTCCTAATTATCAGCTAACTTTTCAGTTAACTAAACGGAGCCTTAGTGTCTTACTATAACGTATTAGTTTGTTGAAATCGTATATATGGACTCATGTAGTTGTCTCTAAGTAAAATTCTCCATGGGATATTAATTTACATGTACGATACAACTAATAAAATTGCATCAATCAACTGTTTACTTTTTTTATTCTTTGTGAAGAATATTTTAATCAAAAGTAAATAAATAATTGTAACCCTCTCACCTTCAAACTATCTTAAAACGTAATCACGAAATATAATGGTAATTAGTTGAATAATAATCTTAAATAATTATGCTAATTAATCTGAAAATTGGGTACACTCCGCAAATAATGATACAGGAATTGTTAATGCAAAAGATGAACAAACTATGCTAATTGACTAATTCATGATCATCATGCGCAACACGACTATGTTTCCGAAATCGGTGCGATGCACAGAAACCTCTTGCGCGGTTCACGAAAAACGGCCAACAAATCACGTGCAATTGACGAACATCATATCGCGCTTTCGTGCGTCAAAAACGACCTCCCAACCGCGCCTTCGTGTGCCACACAAGAACATGCCGCGAGTATATCGTGTGCGAATGTGCGATATACGAACAAAAGAAGTTGTTCTGTAAATTCTTTAATTAACTATGGCACAACTAAATTAATCTGAACTAAAGAATTAATTAAGCTCATGTACTCTATGTACCTGAAGATGGGTATGCAAGTTTGGAAGGAGTAAATACGCTAAACTGAAGATGCTTCATAAGCTCCAACGGGTGAGATTCAATTACTATTAATAAATTCTATCAATTCAATTGCTAAAATCTTTTAACCTTCTACTCACGTCTCACGGTTAACAATGATGTTATCTACAATAATTTTGATAAGTACCTATCATTTCATTATGATAATTGACATTTATTAGCTTATATTGATGCTTATCAAATCTCGACCAACTGTCCGTTGTTGCTGAATCGGTTGGATGCGTTTTTGCTTCCTAGTTCCTACAAAAGCAAAAGTGAACATCGTGAGTAAAAGTAATTACAATGATATATTTCATATAAGATTATAATGCAAACAATGGATCAACATGATAAAATTCACAATGTTAGGCTAGTCTTTTTAATTAAAAGGGAGAAAATAAGCAACATGAAGTAGTTAAGAAGGAGAAAAGAAGCACAATGGAGCAATTAAGGGGGAGAAGAAAGCAGAAGGGAAGCCCTAGACCTTAATATGTTCTTTAGATTAGATATGTAGAAATTACCTTTAACATAAATTTTCTTTTCGTGAAAATCTGCATGAAAGATAAATAATTGCATTAGAGAAACTAAACATCATAGGGTTATTTAACATAAATACTACAAACTATAGACGGTCTTCTTATAATACTCTAACCTACATTTTAACTCAGAATAAACTTAACTTTAGCTACCCTCTTCTCAAAATATACTAGGGTGACCGACTACCTAATTACCAGGTCATTGCCATTTCAACTTTATTTTTTTCTCATAACAATAATAAAATTCTTATTAATCATTATATTTTTTTTTGGCAGACTATTAATCATAATAACCCCATAAAACCCCAACCCATCGGAAATCGATCACCACCACCTAACTCTTCTTTTTCCGTCGATGGGCAACCCTAACACCACTTCGACCTTACATCTGGCGGTGAGCATCATCACTTTGAACCTCAACCACATGCGACCGCCGTCTAACACCACAACCTAGGAGCCAGGCGAGCGTGGCCATTGCCACCACGTATTTCACCCTCATTCACCGGTGATCGTGGCCTTGTTTCCCGTCGCTTGTAGCGCCTAGATCTGAAATTAATTATGGTGTTTTTGGGTTTAGGTATTAAGCAAGAGATGTTGTGCTGGTTACGTAGATGGTAGGTGGTCTGGCTGAGCGGGTTTGATGGTTTGGTTGAAGGGTAGCCGATTTTGGAAGTGGAAAGTTGTTGGCAGTGGTTTGGTCGAAACCTCGAAGGCTACCGACTGTTACCCATTAATTTGGTGGTGGAGATCAATGGTTGAGGTGGTGGGGCCGTGGGAGAAGAATGAATGAATGATAGTTGAAGAAAAATCATGGTCGGTTTGTTGTTAATTGTTATTGTGGTTTGTTGTTAATTATTATTATTATTATTATTTTTTTTTTAGTAAAAGCTTGACATTTCAGCTTTTACCTGGAATAAGAAGTCACAAATTACCCGAGTCTATTATAAGAAGGGAGTGTTAATAGTCGGGTGTATTTTGAGATTAATTGAAGTTTGGAGTAATTTAAGAAGACCTCTCATAGTATAGAGTATTATCATTAAATAACCCAACATCATATCAAACACAATTAAGATTAAAGGGGAAGGGAGAGGGGAACCTTAGAACGTATGATCATAAAAATAGTTATGAATTTTGTGAGTTGTGTTTTTTTATACTATGGGGTAGATATTCTGTTTATTTTGTGCGGATATAATTTTTCTAAAAATATTTATCTCTTAGATTTAATTAATTATACCTAATTAATTTAACAATTATCGTTATTTATCTTCTAAACTTTACACTAATATATTTATCTTATTTCAATATTTTTTTAATTTTAACCAATAATATCGCTCGAAAAGTTGAACCAATGAAAACGCTCGAAAACATCCTCTTTTAAGTATATACTAGATTTCATGCCCGGGTAGACCTGTACAGTGGGCCGGGCCAGCACGGGCCGGGCCAAGGGCGGGCCGGACTGGGGGGAGGGGAGCCCGAGACCGCACTGCGGGCTGAGGCGGGCCGGGTTGGGGCGGGCCGGGCTGGGAAAATGGTGGCCCGGGCCCGGCCCGGGAGGAGGGAAATGGGCTGAATTTGGGCGGGCTGTGCGGGCTGACCGGGCTGGGGAGGGGCGGGCCAGGATTTTTGGAGCCCGGGCCCGGCCCGGATGAATAACCGGGCTGTGCGGGCTGGGGAGCGGGCCTGCCGGGCTGGGTGAATTTGGGCCCGTAGGGGCGGGCCGGGCCAACCCGCACTGTTGGCCAGCTCTAGTTGTGATGCACTAAACACTTTCTTACAATACATATTTTTATTTAAGACGGGTATATTCGTCTTAAGTTTAAGACCGGTTAAGTAGTAAGAATAAGATATAAGCATACTGCATAGAAAAAAGCAACAAAGTTATCTTATTTGCACAAGGGGGGATGATACTTGACCCGTTTTAATACTAAGACGGAGAATAACCGTACAACACAATATCCTTATATTAAGGGTGATCATAATGTCACCCCCAAAATGTATTTTGTCACTCAAAACGCACAATAGAAACCAAAATTTTAGGTACTACAAGTCAAATGTTTCGAATACATAGTGAATGGTAAAGTACGTCTCATATATGGTATTATCATTCACCTATTTAAGAGCATGTTTGGCCGAGATTGTTAAAAATGAGTTTTTGTTTAATTTCTTATGTGATATATATTTTAAAAGTTAAAATAACAAATAAAATGACACAAATGAAATAATATTGTGTACTATCTTTTCTTTTGGAGATTTTTATAGTAAGTGCTTAATATACCATCCTTTCACTTTCCATTTTGTCTTTTCCGAAAAAATTGCGAAAAAGCTCACCATCATCCCAGAAACAGATCAATAAGCCATCTTCAACAAAATCTAAATCAATTTAATTTATTGAATCTCTTTCCCTCATTAATACCTCATCTCATTTATCCATTTATCCTCCCTCACTTTTTCTTCCTTTCTTCCTCCTTCTCAATATCTTAATATTTAAATAACATATGATATTTAAATTAGGGTATTAATTTGTTTTTTATTAAAGGAAGAACAAAGTGAGGGAGGAGAAAAGTACCTCCTTATGTCAAAAATCATTCGTAGGCTCATCATCGTTAACTGTAATTTTCTTGAATTTTTTCACAATTTTGTAACATCTTTCAGTTATAACTTTGATTGTAGAATCAGTCTAGATAGATGAAATGAGAAAAGGAAATATATGGGTTTGGAAAGACAATAAAATATTGGGTATCTATCAAAATGAGAAGGCTCAATTCTATGATCATTTTTGCCTTCTTGTTTAGTATGTGTTTTATTCAAAACAAACTTGTTATTTCCCGGATGATTTATATGCATGGGGTTTATTCTCCTCCTTTGCAGGTCAACAAATTATGGGTATGATTTCATATTTCTTTATAGTCAATATTATTTTGTGCCATTTTTTAATACTGTTTTCATAGTACTTGTCCTAGTCGCTCTTGTTCTGGTTGATGATTTTTTATGTTATTAACACCCCAATAAATTTATCGAACTTGCAAAGAAAATTATTCTAAACGTACAAAATGTTTTACGAGGTATCTATTTTTGAATATTTTGGTTTTGTACTGTTTATGGTGTTTATGGACTATAAGGTTTAGTACCATGTCTGTTTTTATCGAATATAACATGCTATAATTTAATGGCGCACTGCCTTAAAAATTGTTCTGTAGTTTCTTTTAAAGGACATTATGAATTAGAAAGTGAACTAGATTTTGACTTTGTTTTGTTGTTTAAAGTTGTCAACAACATTTTTGTAAGTTATATGGATTATGACATTTTGAAATTTGATGCAACTCTTTTATATTTGTTTTGAAGAATTTTGTTGATTAAATTTAAATAATATTGTAGCAATGTAATGTCATTTTTGCCATAAAAGCATGTTTATTAGACTAATTATATTAATTTGTTCATTTATCAATTTTTAAATGATATTATTGTTCAAATTTATGTAGTAAATTTTCCTTTATCAGGATGAGTGTTTGCAAAGGAGCTGTACAAATATCTTCAAACAAATAGAAACAGAAATTGGGAAGTGTGGCATCTATTTGAAGTTAGTTAGGACTAACTTAAGACAAACAGCTACATCTCCGATTCAGTTATCTCACGAACTTTTGTTTACACTACCAGCAAATCGTGAAGATGATATGCATTGTTTCCACAAATATTATTATCTTTCATTACAGTGTTTACACAAACATGCACATACCAATATTGCTACATTACTATTGCACCAAACTTCTATTCCTAGAAGATCTCTTGCTGACAAATCACTAATAGGTAAATTAGAGCGAACCATTTAATTATATTTGCATGATCATTCATTCACGCATTTTATTCGCTTGCTAACTTATTGATGTAATCAATTCGCAGATAATACTCCATCATCTGATAGTGTGTCTGGTGATTCAATCATCATACCACCTCATCTACTATTTCATCCACCACAAGCACCACCGCAGGTTGATCAGAGCTCAGCATCTAGTAAACCAACGAAACAACAGAGTAATAATTTGGACAAAATTATTATCCTCACTGCTGCATCAATAGCAGGAATAGCCATGATATTTTCGTTACTTGTATTTTGCTCTTTACTTAGAGGTAGGAGTGGCTTTCGAGATACACAAAGAGAGGATAATCGTCTTCCGACATTGAGCTCTAGTGACACCTCAGGTGGTAGAACGTTACTAATCCTCTCTGCTCATTCACATTATTCTCGAAGCAATTTGTAAGTAAGACTGTCTTATGGTAATTTTATGTAAGACGTGGTGAGGTTTTTTTATGCTTTAATGAGTTCTCAGTTTGAAACCTGAATTGATCAACTCAACACGTCGGACACGTCTTACCCTAACATGCCATTGGACAACCTTACCCAAATTTTATTTTGTGTCTATTCTTGAAGGGATGGATAACTTCCTTCACTTTTTTTTCAAATCATCTGTGCTTAATATTTAATTTGCCAGATTCTTCAAAAACTTCAGAAAATATTGAGTTGGGAAAGAACGCGACTAGCAATTGCTCAAACCCACATTTGGTTGGCCAACTTGCCACACCCTTGGCAAGTATTCCAGAGGATGGCTTGGAGGATGATGGAAATAGTGACACGCAAAAGTCTCAAAGTTTATTAGTTGGACAATCAAATGGTTCGCCTCCACCAGCACCACCACCAGCACCAGCATTCAAGCCTAAAGCTCCTCCACCACCACCAAAAGGTGCACGACCTCGACCTCCACCTGCACCTCCATTAGGAGTAAGTAAACAACCTCATAAACGAGGGGGGTCAACATCAGGTGATGGATCTGAGCTTCCAAGTGACAAGGATGGCTCACTGACCAAGTTAAAACCGTTCTTTTGGGATAAAGTTGTTGGAAACCCTAATCACTCCATGGTTTGGGATGAAATAAGAGAGGGCTCTTTCCAGTAAGATTGTCCAAAAACTCTATATAATTTGTGTAAACAACTTTTGACATGATAATACCATCATAATTACACTTATTTTATCCAAATTGGTTTTAATCGACTACAAAATTTCAGGTTTAATGAGGAGAAGATAGAATCTTTGTTTGGCTATAATCCTAATGACAAAAGAAATAATGATCGAGGAGGGCAATTGTCGGATGCTTCTCAACCGCAACAAATACAAATAATTGATCCTAAGAAATCACAAAATTTATCCATACTTCTAAAAGCACTTAACGTGACAACAGAAGAAGTTTGTGATGCCCTATTAGAAGGTGAAATTATATCTTTTACTCATGTTTAGCTTTTTTTTCTTTTTTTGTTATGGAAAAAAGTCTTCTACATATACACAATAAAATAAGAAGATACTCATTACCTATGATATCTACTTTGTTTTCTTGTGAGAATAGTTTGTATTATCTTTATCTCACATGTTTGTTTCGTCTCTAGCTTAGTTTAATTTTTAGTCGTGAGATTTTGGCCATTATGGATGACAAACACTATTTATAAGAAATAATATATTTTTTTTTTATTGAATAGACCCTCTGAATTACAATTTTAGCGTTAGTGGACTTTAATCTATTTCATGAGTAGCGTATCCTGGTACTTTGAATACCTGTTTTCTTTTTTTTGTTGTAACTCATCTAATTACTTGTTTATTTAGGAATGTTTTTTATGAGTAATTTGATCATCAACATCTTATTGATCCACTTTTCATCAAATGTCACGTCTCTTCTTGGTTTTTGTATCAAAAATAAAGGTAAACAAACGATCACAAAGAAGCATATCATAATAATAAGTCAATAACTATCTCATATTTATAAATGCATTAATCTTGTCAATTTCAAACTCATCCACAATATGATTTAGATTAATTTTTTCTTCCACTCAACACTATTATTTTGAATTGGTTTTAATAAATTTAGGCAATGAACTTCCTACTGAGTTGTTGCACACCATGATGAGGATGGCACCAACACAAGAAGAAGAACTTAAACTTCGATTATTTGATGGTAATCTTACTCTACTTGGACCTGCGGAGCGATTTTTGAAAATATTGGTTGATATTCCACTTGCATTTAAAAGAATGGAATCTCTCATGTTCATGACGACATACAAAGAAGAAGTATCGAATATTAAAGAGTCTTTTGTTACATTTGAGGTGAGCCAATTATTTGTTTAGATAAGTTTGACATAAGAAAAATCTATCATTTCTCCTTCCTACATCACGTTGTTCATTTTTTTCTTATATCAAAGTAGCTTTTAACTCTTGATTAATATTATATCCATTTAAATAATATTACTTGACTTAGCACGCAACACCTAGTACAATGTAATATTATCAATTTTCATTATTAAAACAAATCTATATCGTCGTTGGTTGTTAAAGTTGTGTTTTATACTTATAGAAAAGTTAATTAATTTCCTTTAACAATCAAAATTAATAGGAAACGATTATGGAGGGATATGACTGATTTATACAACAATCTAATTATATTGCAGGTAGCTTCCAATGAGCTTAAGCAAAGCAGGTTGTTCCTTAAACTCTTGGAAGCTGTTTTGAAAACAGGCAATCGCATGAACGATGGTACTTATCGTGGGGGTGCTCAAGCATTCAAACTGGACACCCTCTTAAAACTTGCTGATGTAAAAGGAATGGATGGAAAAACTACACTCTTACATTTTGTTGTCCAAGAGATCATTAGAGCAGAAGGATTAAAAGCCATTCGGTCTGCAAAAGAGAACGAAAGTATATCCAGCCTTAAGTCTGAGGATTTTGTGGAAGATTCTGACTTTGATGAAACAGCACAATACCAAACTCTTGGACTTGAAATTGTTTCTCACATTAGTTCGGAACTTGAAAATGTTAAGAAGGCTGCCATGATAGACGCTGATGGGTTGACAATGTCAGTGTCCAAACTCGGTCAGTCGTTAACAAAAATAAAAAATTTTGTGAACAATGAAATGGACACCTCTGAGGAGGAGACTGGTTTTTATAAGACGCTAGTGAGTTTTAGAGATCATTCTGAAGGCGAGGTCGAATGGTTAGTAAAAGAAGAACAAAGGATATCAGAGTTGGTAAGAAAAACAGCAGATTATTTTCACGGGAATGCTGGAAGGGAAGAAGGCCTTCGTCTCTTCAGTGTTGTACGTGATTTCCTGCTAATACTCGATAGGATATGTGCACAGCTGAAACAGTCTATTCCCAAACCCGTAAGATGTAGTGATAACAATGATAAAAATACATCACCAGAAATGCTATCTCAAGAGTCACCACTGTCAACACATGACATGCGACAACGATTATTTCCTACAATCACCGGTAGCCAACTGCGTGACTCCAGTTCGGATTCAGACTAATTAAAATCTATTGGTAGTCATAGTATATTCTTGTCATTCTTTCCTGTAATAGAAAAGTTCGATATGCATGCGGAAACTAATTGACACAAAATGGAACATTTGTTTCTATTTTACTGTGAAGAAAACAACAAATGGAAATATAAGAATTTTCTATTTGGTCAAACTACTCGTGAAAATACACTCCCGTCTAATCTAATTAAGTACTAATATATTTGTTACCAACTTGTACCAAAATAACAAAAAAAGAACGGAAATTTCTTATGATGCCCCGAACTTTGGCAGATTACACATGATATCCCTTATTTTAAGTTTGTACATACGGTACTCTTGTGTTTACCTTTTTCTTTCCAAGAATACCCTTTGACAACTTCCGCCATAATGTCTTTACTTTGATTCATTGTGACGCCTTTTTTAGTTATCTATTACACTAACACCACATCATTTAATACCTAAATCCTTATATTATCTAATAAATATTACTCATCTAATTACTCATAGGAGTAACGACGTTAGGACGAAAGTTTGTCAAACGATATTTTGTGACAGAAAAAGGTAAACACAGGGGTACCATGTGTAGAAACTTAAAATGAGGGGCACCATATGTAATATACCAAAGTTCGAAGTTCATGAAAAATTTCCGAAAAAAGAATATGAATGGAGTTTATTTCTGTTCAATCTTTTGATGATCTTTCCACATTTTTGAATCAACTATTTTACTCCTTTCACAATGAAAGTTCATCCCGCGTCTACTTTCAGAGGCAATACTTTTTCCACCCCATTAATTTGACTTCTCCTCATTGTATAATTACGTAAAATGTATCACTAAATCTAGTTTCAAACATCATGTTTATTCCTCTAACATCGTATTACGGTAAGACATGTTTTAAGATAACACTAAAAATGGATTGTGCGCTCACGTGTGTGTATGTGTGTTGACTAGTCGTCGTTGTTTAATGACACTAGTTGTTGCACCGCGCCCTATCGGGCGCGGTGCCCCAATTTGGCAGAATGTTAAGCAGAAAAAAGATGGTTATGTATCAACAGAAAGAAGCGTGGTGCATTATATATAAATACAAGCATAGAATTTATTACAAGAAAATTGGGGTAAATGCTCAAAAACATGTCTAATGCGAAATAATTACGGCACAACAGTCGTAAAACATAAGGTAGAATGACAGCGTAATGCCTTCCATTCTCCCTCTCCCTTCCTTAATTGTTCAAGCAAGTATCTGATTACAAATAACTGAAAACAAACTCAGTACAAAAAATGTTGACAATATTTACATCATAAAGCTTTTCCTAAAGCTTATTGCAATACTTTCAAAAATGTTAACACTTGCATCATAAAGATGGAATCAAACCAGCAAATCTTGGAAAATTATCTGCAAAGAACATCATTAGTCATCATTTGCAATCACAATAGAATACTTAGTCACATAATGTGAAAGACGGAATTCGTATAACAAGACAAAGACATCAGTCCCAGTAACTCGGTGGCATTAATCTGTTGTAATCCTCTTGTCCAATACAAAAGAAATTAGCTCTAAACATCAGACTGCACTTTCTATTACCCAAATTTATCAAAATAGCAATCAAAAACTACGGATTAGGATCCTCTCGATTTCTTTCTCTCCATTTCCTTCTCTCAGCCCCTAGCAATTTTTGTGAAGCACTGAAGTTTAATTAGTTAATAAAGCTCCGCAATTGGCAATTTTATACCACGACGATTATCTTTTTTTCACCCCTTTTGAGAGAGAGGCAATTTATGATAGTTTTTGGATAAGGCGTGCCGTAAAAGTCGATTCTCAAGAGTGTCGAAACCAATTTTTGAATTGTAAATGTCAATCCACGAAGTATAAACTGGATTTCCAAACTAAGAGACATAAAAGCTTACCACCAGTATCCCAGATGCCTAAGCTTACTGCCAGTATCCTAGTTAATATGGTACCGCAAAATCGTTGTATTAGAGCTAAAAGTAGGATCTAATATCAACATCGGACTTTATTTGTCTCCGTAAAACGATAGTCATTGTATTCCTGCAGGTTGGATTAATAAAATGACTCACTTAATATCGAGTATTCATCGATTAACAAGGGAAGAACAACCAACAGCCAAAGTATACTTTAATGGATTTCACCCAATAATGAGTAGAAAGGCAAAAGAAACTGCAATCTCTCTCCCTCCTTTTCACCCTCTTCCCTCCCTCTCAATCTGAACAAAAACAAACACAAAGTCTGTCTCCTTCTCTCCCACCGTATCCCCTCCCTCCATCAGTTTCAATCTGAGCACCCTTTATATTTGGGCAAAATCAAGCACAAACTCTTTTTTCCTTCCTCTCTGCCCCCTCATATGGATTCGCCACTAAACATAATGACAAACGACACTTAACAAAATCAGCAATCGTTATGATTATCCTTAGAGTAGACGCACCGTGATAAAATAATTATGAGAGGTGTCCTAGATCAGCGAACATGACATCAGATCCTACATTAACGTAAATTCTTTTGTCACTAAATAGGCCCAAACAGTTAATATGGTAGCGGGAAATCGTTGTATAAGAGGTCATCACTTACAATTTAGAGCTAAAGTAGAAATTGCTATCAACATCAAATAGTATTTATCTCCATAAATAACGATAGTCACTGGTATTCCTGCAGGTTGCATAAATAGAATGAATCACTTAACACCAAATATTAGTCGATTAGTAACTGAAAGAACAACCGACAACTGAAGCATAGTATACGGAATTTCACTCGATAATGAGTTGAATGGCAAAAAGAAACTACAATCTCCTTCCCTCCTTCCCACCCTCTACCCCTCCCTCCATCCCTCTCAATCTGAACAAAAACTAACACAAAGTCTCTCACTCTTCCTTCCCACCCTCTCCCTTCATCCTTTTCAAACTGACTATCTGAGTACTTTCTCAATTTGAGCAAAACTAAACACAAACTCTTTTTCCTTCCCTCCATGTATCCCTTCCTCCCTCCCCTGCTTTCCTCTCTCCCCACCTCTCCCCCTCCCTCATATGGCCTCATAACTAAACACAACAATTTTATAGTTTAGGTTCAATTCCAAGTGTGGTCTTGCCTTTAAAAAATGGTTCAAATGCCTTCATATTCAGAAGCATCCAAGGAAAAAAAAGTTTTGCCTGATAAAATAAGCATATATTGAAGTTAATTCTCTGATATAGATTATGGAGAAGATAATATTCTAGCCCCCGTATACAATTGACAAGAAAGATAAGCAGAGTTCCACAATGTTTCATGGTTGGGTGTTCGATTAAGTTTAGAGCGTGTTCAAATTTGTAGAATGCTTCTAGGTTCAAATTAGAAGAACTCCGGCAATCTAGCTTGCGAAACTAAAACTACTGAGTATCAGTTCAAACTTATATTTGAATTAAAAAGGGGCTTATCAAATTTGATCAACTAAGCACTGACATTCTGAAGCTACACTGCCTACATCTTTCTCTTATTCAAAGCTACTAAGTCTCCATTTTTTCCTTATGCATTCCAAAGAGCAGAGGGTTAAAGCAACAAATAAATGAAACCAAAACCAAAATGCTGTGTTAACTCTTAAAGCAGTTTGCAATGCCCAATAATCCTTTCAAACATAGTTTTCTGATCTGGGTCATGATTTAGCTCTGATTTGTTTTTCTGGTATTCAGAACATTGATTAATAAGTTTTAGCATAGTAGGATCTTGATGATGTTTCATGGTTGGATTCATGACTACGCTTATGATAACTCAGAATTTCAAAATCTGCGTCAAGCAACCAAGCAAAGCAGCCGCATGCTTAGAAATCTAGAATGGTTATGAGTCGTTACTCGTTAGTAAATGGTATCAGTCAGCACAGACCAAAAGTTTGAACATGTGCACAAAAAGATAATAACTCTTTTTGTAAATGGGTGTCGGCGTGTCGCCCACTAAATTATAATTATAATAATTATAATGTTGTTGTTACCATGCTAATCTCATAGAATTTGGCATCAGAAAACCCAGCCATAAGAGCCATCTGCTCCTGTTCCTTTCCTGCGAAGGCGGC
>JAYMSF010001145.1:0-12697 GCA_036897335.1 Silene vulgaris | reverse complement strand
TTTACTCGTGCGCTACGATGTGGGGTTGTAAAGAATGGATCTTGGGGTTACTTTACTTTACATCCTGAGCTTCTCTAGTATGATGGCAGAATTTCAAAACTGTGACATTGCTTTCGATCAGAAGGTCAGTTGTCCTCGACAATCTCTGCTTATTTACTTCAAGTTTTCTTCTACACAGGTTTCTGAAATGGAGGCAGAATATTTTCCCCCAAGAGAAGATGTAGTTCTGCAAAATGAGGCTCCAACGGATATTTACATCCTCGTCTCTGGAGCAGCGGTAAATTTTTTTACATAATCTCTACTGCAATTTCACTAGCCTGCAAATGCAAATTTACTGATTAAACAAGTTCGTACTTGAAGGACATGGTAGCGCATGCAGGACATGAACAGGTATGAAAGCATCTGATTTGTGCATAACGATCCTAGAGCGAAAACCAGTAGTATATGCAACTATATACCTGGATTAATTGAACCTACCAAAATAAATGCAGGTTGTTCTGAAGGTGCTAACAGGAGATACATTTGGGGAGGTAGGGGTACTTTCTGACAGGCCACAGCCATTCACTGTAAGAACAACTGAACTGTCTCAAATCTTAAGGATAAAGAGAACTTCACTTTTGAACCTTATTCAAGCAAACAAGGAAGATGGGCAAATCATAATGAGCAACCTATTCCTGGTATTGTCTTCGTTAACAATTTTTTTTGCCGTCTTACTATAAGTTACTGTACACCAGGACAGTCTTGCCATAATTTTTTTTGCAAACTCGGAATACATAACATATAGGCCTAAATGATGGATGAGAAATCTTACAGGCGACGGCCTTGCTATAGGACAAATCCATAAGAACTACTCCGTATATAATAAAATGAGGAATACTGTGTATGTGAGTTTATTTACATGAAGATCAACTCATACAAAATGTTATGAAGATCACCGTCTGTGTATAGCTTTTGGCAGTGAAGAACTAACCTCCAGTCTGATCATGCAGAAACTAAAAGTCCTGGAGAACCAAGGGTTTACTGTACCCCAAAATTCTGAGGAATATCATTCCAGTGACATCGAATATAAACCCATGATTCAAAAGCACCAACCGAAGGTTGGTCGACTTGATCAAGATGAGGACTTTGGTGAGGTTAATATTCTGGTAGATGCAGATGCACCTGTCAACAGTAGGGCAGAAGATCTTGATCCATCACTGAAAAATGGTATCAACAAGGTTCGCATATCCCCGATGAAAAATGGTAGCGATAAGATGGATAAGCACTGCCAATGCAACAACTACAGTGAAGCAGTAGCTAACACGAGTCATACAGTAAGCCAATCTGACAATCAGCCTGAAAATAAGAGTCGAGTCATTATTCACGATCACTTGCCCGGTAAACATGCCGAGAATTCGAAGCAGTTTGGCAAACTCATTGTTCTCCCTGACTCCATTCATGAACTGCTCAGCATAGCACGTAAGCTCCTTCTTAATGATTAAAGTAAAAAAAGAAACATTTATAACATTGAAACACATTATGCTAGTTAAAGTTAAATCAGAATAAAACAGTGCTTTAGAAGGGTTCTGCTAGGGCTGACGAATGAATACACAGTCTTACCCTCGTGCTGAAAACAAAAGGACTAGGCTATTTTCGGGTGACCCGTAGTTAAAGCTGTCACAAATAGACTCAACAAACAACTATTTTAGAATGCGAAACAGTTTAGTGTCATTTTGCTATATTCCATCACAGAAATCGAAATAAAAGTAAGATTGCTAATTCATGAAAAGTAAGACTGGCTATAAGAAATTCAAGTGTAAATTGCTTTTCTGCTAATTAGGCTTGACATCCAAATACCTAATGCAATACAGGAAAGAAGTTCGACGGATGTTTCTTCACAAAAATTATCAATTCCGACAATGCAGAGGTAGATGATATCGAGGTCATTAGAGATGGAGATCATTTGTTTCTTCTGTAAAATATCAGGACAGTCTCAGAGGTCCTGAATTTATTTATAGGAGTAGTAGATTATAGAAAAATTCATGTGTCCTTTAGGATGTCCGTACTCGTTACACCTAAACCTTTATAATATTTCATTTGATGAATTGTCTTTAGGTGTAAGGAGGACGATAGCATGAATTTTAGATATATACTTGGTTAGATTGCGGAATTGCAATATCTGTAACTCCTATGTTTTGGTAGATGCGCAAATGTATAATCACATGTCGTGCGACGGGCACCAATATAAGGAGAGATATATAAGGAGAGATAGTTAGGTATCCATTGGAGTTCACTTATTAATTTGGGATACTTAAGTTTCCCAAAGAAGTGTTACCAGAAGCAAAACACACATTGATAGGAATTATGAATAGTATGCCTTTTCATGAATAATCTGAGCAATACAGCCCCTGAAAATAGCTATCAAAGTTTTTATACATCGTATGTATAAATCCACTTACTGTACACACTGTAGTGATATATACTACTCCGTATCGTTTTGCAGCTCTAATGTAACCGTAAGGGTTATCCTATAAATGTGTAAATATCCATGAATTAAATTATTAAAATATATCATTTCGTGGTTACATTTCGCTGTAGGTCTTTGGGATTTTATCCCGTTCTAATAATCAAAAAAAAAATTTCGTGGTTACATTTCGCGACAGGACAGAAAACGCCAATTTCTTTACAAGTGATTGTGGGATTCTGTAGAAAACAAAAGAAATCGTAGAGAACATAATCAATTAATCACCTTAACACATTCAAATACATTTCCGACTGTGAGAGCTATACAGTTACTACTTCTTGAGCACGACATCTGTTAGGAGCTTACACCATTTTCCTTTGACGAATCACGAGCTAAGAGATTACAGGCCAACAAAGCCGCCCCAACTGCTGGTTCAACCTGTTAAATCCGCAAAAATGATCAGAGATAACTAAAAGATAGGGCTTCCATAATGTATGACATAAAAACACATAGGTCAACAACGCTAGCTATGACATTTATCCTCGAGACATTCACAGGATTAGTCTATGTTCATATGTTTCAAATCTAGTCTATATGAGAGACAAAACAAATCTAGTTTTGGCGTAATAACAAATACATGTAAGATGTAAATGATGGCCTGTGAAGTGTGAACAGTAGGCTTAGGTGGGAGGTCGGATGTTCACAGTACATACAGGTTCTAAAAATCATGTTTCTAGCCCGAAATGAAGCGTCCAATTGTCATGCTGTGTCGAAACGAGTGTCATTAACAAAAGTTAAGCATTGAAGTAAAACAACCTCATCCAGTCAACCTGAGAACAAGCGCATTACAGGCCTGGTGGCAAGAATATTCTCAGTTATTGCTTGTTTAGAGTTCAAGAAAAGTAGAACCATTGAGTACTAAGACTATATCTCAGACAACATAGTAGATAGAATTTGTGCTATCTTCATTATAAAGATGACAGTGAGATCATTTTATATCCAATAACTTACACCTTGTTTGGACTTTGGACGGAGGGATTGGAGGAATTTGGAAGTGGGAGGGGGAGAGGGGGATTTCCGTGGGGGAGAAAAGGGAGGGGAAGAATTTCCATTTTCTCGTTAGCAAATTAGGCTTGATGTAAGGGATCCATTTTCCCTTTTATAATCCAAATTCAAGTCCTTCCAGCATAGGAAAGATATAATAGGAGGGGTTCCAGATCACCTTACAAAACACAGGGGGAGAATTTATATTTGCTCATTAGCAAATTTGTGGGTCACCTTACACAAAATATCTGTGTTTGCACTAATAGTTTGGATACAATAGGAGGGAAGGGGAGGGGAGGCGACTTTTACACAGTTGGATGACCCTAGTTTTTAAAATCGAATCAAACCACGAATCATGAATCCAACTGCTTCCATAAACGGTTATATTAGTGCTCATTTCTCTAGAATCACAGGCTCGACTACTGGCCGGAGTGCTTATTCCACATGCGGAAATGTAATGTCCAAAAGCAAGTAGGTAAGGTTGGAGATAGAATCTCTCACAACCAAAGTGAGAAGTTGCTACCATTGTGCCACAAAATTAGTTGTGTTGCATGCCTACACTAATATTAATATATCTTATGTTGCATGCTTACACAGGAAGTGGCAATTTGATCAAAAGTGTTCGTGTTTCCAGGATGTCTGTTCCAAAGGGTTGATCATGTGCATAGCCAGCTTGAGGAGCACCCGTGAAAGATGAGGGCATTATATTGTCGAATGCACAAGACAAGAACTATGCAAATTAGAGAAAAGGAATTTATAGAGTACAAATAATCAAGTATCGAACCTTTGGTCTAATAGGATAGGCACCGGGGAAATCTCGTTTGATGCATCCAATTATTTCATTTGATATATCCCACTTCTTATTGGCTTCCAGAACACCACCAACCAAAACAACTGGGAAAGGTCCGCTTTTATCTGCATGAAGAACATCGCACCCCTTTGTAACCGATATGACTTTTAATTCTTAAGCAAAGTTCAGACTGAAGAAATCTTCATATTTAAATTCAGCAGAGGCAAGCAAACTAATTTGATTTTCTTTTCCGCACTCTAGTTACAACAGTATACATTCCACCTACTACTCCATTCTACTTGCAATGATTTTCCACATTTTCTAATTTGCCAAATTCACAGTGATTTGCCACATTGGTTTTGCACAGATTTTAAAAATCTAATATTAAAAATTTAAAACAAGATAAATTGGCATTGTTGGTTTATTAAAACAATATAAATAACAAGTCGGATTCAGTTTGACTTTCTGACTCCATTTATTGTGTACTGGAAGTCTGGAACTATCAGTATAATTTCCATTTTCAATGAAAGAAAACACACATTATTCTTTGGTTACGCGTTCTACTGAAAAAAGCAAAATTGCTCCCTACACTAGTTGCACTTCTTTTTGTTGTGAAGTAGCACTCACTTGATTCAATTCTCGATGCAATTTTCATGTTAGCTCATCCTGAAACAACCTCTTGTACCAACAACAATGAAAATGAAACTTCATCAAATACAAATCATTTCAGAAATATGCCTCTAAGTCCAGGACTCTTTTACGGTTTCACAATGTCAATGATGGGTAGACGGGTGGTACACTAGTACCTCGTGAGTACTAAGGTTAGAGACCACATAACCCGTCACCACCCACAACCCGTCCTCATTGAATATGCCCTTACGACTACCTTAAGACACAAAAAATTGTAAAATATAGTCACAACTCACAACTGCAAAAGCAAATAACAAGAGACTAATAATTTAACATTTCTCACACCTCATTTTCTGAAAACAGTTTTTTTTTCCCTGCAACATCAGATAAACAGAATGTTGTCTGTATTGAAATTGCCCTTACAACTACCTTAACAATAAATTTTTAAAAAAAAATGGACAAGTAAATAAAAAGAGACGAATAATTAAACCTTTCTCACACCTCATTTTATGAAAAACAGTTTTTTTTCCTCCTGCAACACCAAAAGAGAAACAGAATGCATGTAGCATGTTGCCGAACAAACATAAATGCATGTCTATCACAAGTTCAAACTACTTAAAATACTTGGCTAAAACAAAAGGATTTCTGGTCAATGCAACATATGAACTGCAACAAATTTCACATGGACAGATACTGATGAAAGAAAATGTCATCAGCCATTCTAGGTCACAAAGAAATAATTGCGCATCATAATGAAGAACAAATGTATAATTTGCCAAGTCTTTTCAAAATTTCAACAACTTTAGCCCTATTTAAATCTGCCATTATATGGAATTTTACCGGTCAATGTAAAAACGAAGTAAACGATATAAGCAGTAGGCGAAGACCTTAGTAGGTAACATCTTTTTGTGTTGAATAACGCACTGCTTGTGCCATACCTTCGCCGCACAAATGAAGTCTCTGGACAACTGATTTGACACAGGCAGCCAAGTCCTCGACTGCTTCTTGTAAAATCTTATTAGCAATCTCATCGCCAACTTCAGCACAAGAAACCACAGCTGGAACGAGTGCTGCTATGCGGGCCCATGATGGATCTGCATATGTCCACCTAAAGTCCAATAAGAAAGAAAAATAAAATCAATGTAAAATGATGACCACGGTTCCGCCAACATTAACTGAGATTCAATTTACATATCCATGGACAAGCAAGTCTGAACCAACCATCTTTAAAATCCAGAGCAAACTGCAGTTATCTATGAATCCCTTCTTTTATTTATGAAAAGACAAGGTAAAACCTTGGCATAGAGGCAAAATCCTTAGATTCACAAAGTTGAATACTGAAAACTACTTCAAGGGTAAACACTTAACGTTCTCAAGATCCTGATAAATGAAGACCAACGACAGGTATGGAACACATATATTATATATATATCTTCATATGACGCATTGCTATTTGCATGTGTATGAAGGCAATGAAGCTTATTAATAGCAAACCATCTCCACATACCTCCCACTACAGCTCCAACAATAAATATTCTTCAGAGAGGTGGTCAATGTAAAACTAATCAATAGGAAAACTAATCTAGCAATCAAAAGACCTGTCAAGGGGGGCTCAACAAGCAACACCCTTAATATACTAGGGGATAATAAAATTTTCGGTACTGCTCTTAGTTTAAAAAGGCACGCGACTTGGATGAGGCACTAGCCAAAACGCCTCGGTGCATTTTAGGTACGCCTTTTACACAAGGCTAACTAGTACGCACATTCCATATCTTTTAGACAAGGGTCACCATTTCTTTTCCCCATTATTCCTAACTTTACTCTTTGACATGTTGGCCAACTTGAAAACTCCTAAAAAGGCTATTGTTGCCCAGAATGTTTTTTTGAAATTACAAATTTATGATAAAAAATAGGGCGCCTCACGTCCAAAAGGGGCGCGCCTTCGCCTTGCGCTTTGCGCCTCAGCCACTTAGCGTCTCGATGCGCCTTGCGCATTTTCAAACTAAGGTACTGCTATATATGACCCTAAGGGCCTTGTGACATACGGAGTATATTGACCGAGCACTTGGGCTTTCTTTTACTAGAAATTGCTCAACATGTAGTATGCATCAACTGATAATGAGGTCAAAGGAAAGACAGTAATTAAAGCTTTAATTGTAGGAATTTGGAAATCCAAAGTTCCATCAAGAGGGGCTTATATACTATGGTACTAAATAGATAACACACATAATTGTATACCAATCTTCAGTAGTACAGACCCGGTAACGCTTTGTCAAGATATATGTGTATATGATTGAAAATTAGAGACACGGAAGCATTTATTCCTCCGTTGTGATGTTGCCCATTGTTGAGCTTGATTTGAATTTTTGAATCACTGTAGTTGTATGCTGGTCCAAAAGTAGATTTTCTAAGCATCAAATTTTGAGAGTTGGGCAGTACAAAAGATGAAAAGCAATTATGAAAATGTGTTAGCTCTTATTAGATGTCTCTGGTTGCAACATTATTTTTATACTCTTTTAACGATTAGACATTCTTTTGAATAAATTTGGTGTAGGATTGATATACTAACTTCTTGGTGAGCCAAAGCAACTGCTGCTATTGCCAGTATCCTAGTTACAGTTGCACAACAGAAATGGGCATCTTTGATTAAATTTGGGGTGAGGGTGATTTACTAACTCGATGACTAGTTATCTACGGCAATTGGCGCATTGGTAGTTGCCAGAGACCTCAAAAGTGGTCGGCACTGAGAAAACATAAAATATATTTCAGATATATTTTTCCAATGGCTAGTTATTAACAACTAGTATTTTGTAACAAATTAATTATTTTTAGGGATTTTTGTAGTCATTTATTCAATTATGATGAAAAAAACATTCCATGAGGATTCATTAATTTCATTTTACTCCCTACTGGCATTCTTTCGGGCGCCTTAGGATACGTAATAAATCATGCATTCACAATTGTAAGAGCTGACAAAATATAAGAAGTGCAGCCACTTTAGTGGCCATTTTGATTTATTTCATCATAGTCTAGAACCAAAGAGTAATGAGTCTTTGGCTTCAATGGAAACGAAAGCAGCCTCTTTGTGTTGCTAACACAAGGATAAGGCTGCGTACACCTGACCCACTCTTACCCCGCAATTTGGGGGAGCCATTGAGGCACTGAGGTAACGTCGTCGTTATTCACAATTGTAAGAGCTGCAAACGTGGTCAGAACAACTGGTCAAATCTGGGTTAGAAGAGAGATACCCAATCAGTTCATCAGGAGAAGAGAGGCCAATGGTGTGCAAGATACTATGAGTAAGTATAGTCTTTGGCCCACGACCATCATGTGCCTTGAGAACAGCTGTCAAAGCTTGAGCAGCAATTCCATAGCCACTGCAGATCAAAACAAATTGTCATATATGGTCATCACAGCATTTCTAGGTATTTGCTCGTATTTGTAGCTTCGAGATCTATAAAGAAGGAAACGGAAACATCTTAGAAAGATATATAACAAGAGAGTATCCTCAGCATTCAGCAGCAATAGTAATACGAAGGTTAAAGAAAATACACTGCCTAAAGAGAGTTAGCATTCAGAGGATAAGGAACTGATCAGAAATGAATCAAGTTGCCTTCTATCTCACAGATGCATGCCCTAATATTTGGTTTCTCAGTCATACCAAAACGCACATATCTATTGAATGGTTGAGCAGTAGAAGTGTAGCACTGTAGAAGTGAAAACATAATTGCATAAGAGAAGGAAATGTTTGTTATTCTAGATCGTCGATTAATTTGTATGGCAGGCAGACGTGCAGAATCCATGTCTTTAACATTTTGGCCAGAAAATGCTAGGTTAGACTGTTAGAGTAGTGAAGGCTACATTAGGTAACCCTCCCCTCCCGTACTACTTTGGGTAGAATATGAATTAAAGGAGACCCATGAAAAATGTTAATGAACCCCATTACCCAAAGTCGCCCTCCTATGGCCTGGTACGAGGTCATACGTACATGGAATAAATATTTCGCCAAGCCTCCAGAACTGTACCCATAATGAGGATGAACAAGTTGAACACCAAAGAGGAAACCAACCTTCCCCAGTCACCAAGAACTGGTCCACCACCACCGGCACGTGCTTCCTTTCCATCTTCTCTAATTCCATAAGAAATGCTTCCTGTTCCAGAAATCAAAACACAGCCATGAAGCTTTCCCATGGTGCCACTTGCCAATGCAGCAACAGCATCATTGTATACATATAGTTGCACAACCCCGCTGAACAATTTCCTGCACCATGTACAGCAAAAACATGACATGATAAAAAGGAATGTTTATTGTTCAGGGGTAGAGGGAGGAGGAAGAATAACCGTCTCTAGCAGCAACATAAACAACAAGATTACCCCAGTGCATTGGCAAATTGTGAGGTAAGGAGGGGTCGGACCGTCGGATGTACGCAGCCTTACCTTTGTCTTAGCATCACAAAGAGGTTATTTCCGAATGACCCAAGGTAAAAATTGCGTCGAAGGACCGCTACTTCACAAGAGAAAGAAGTGCAGCCACTTTAGTCAGCCATTTTGATTTATTCCATTATAATCAAAAACCAAATAGTAACGAGTCTTTGGCTTAGAAAAAATTACATTTGCGTAAACCACATGAATCGGTTTGCGGAAGGCAGTGGTAGAAGGCCTTAAACTGAAACAAAGCTGTTAAAGAGATGGAGAATTCAGGCTTACTAGGATCCGTTTTGCACATTATCATTATAGGGCGTTGAAATAGCTGTCAAAACTCTTTTTTTACGAGAGAAGATATGAGGGTAAGACGGCTATCACTCTAGCTGAAGATTCAAGGTTTATCATTGTTCTATTTCCCAAAAATCCAACTTCTACTACTATTTATTTTATAAGTCTGCCATTTGCACACGTAACTTTTGCGAAAAATCCTAGCCCTAATAATACTAAATCCAGTTGTAAAAGTTAAGTTTCATAGAGCCAGCCTGAAACCCCTATCAAAATTCAACACAATCAACATGTTTCTCTGCTCTTTCTATCATAGCAGAAAACAGCTTATTTTTAAGTTCTGTCCGTAGTTGTCTGAAAAAGAAACCTCATTTCTTTATGTAAAAGCATAAGGGCTAAAAAGGATGAGTAATTCTACGGTAAAACCTCCTTATCGTATGAGACCACATTTATGCCATGTCCCTAAAAAAATCACTCCCCCACTTCTTAAACCCTCACTTTCTCTCTCCTCTTATCTATCAGGTTCACTATATTATTCTTTTTCGACATTCAAATTAGCTCAGTACACTTCCAGTGTGTAAATAAATAACCGTCTAAAACACTGTCATATGAGCATGGGCTTCCTTATTCTTAGATATTTACGAATTACGATCTCCTAGAACTATGGTCCAAAAGAAAATGTAGCGAATACAATTATGGAAGTCAATGGAGGGAGAACTAGACCAGAAAAGAGCAGATCCAAAAAGATCGACATCTCAATGCAAATACAGATGAAGCAATGTAGCGAGCTGGTTTACTGCCACATAGGGACAACCAACAAACCTTAGCCAATTTAGTATTCTCTCCTGGTCATTAGGATGATTAACACCTGATATCGCCAAGCAAACAGCTCGAACAGCCTCTCGAGTTGCACACGCTTTTGACAGGGCTTCTTCTATGACCTGCTCTAAGGTATCCCTCGCTGCGGCTTCTGAAAGATTAAAAGCATGAACCTAAACCCATGACTCACATAGTGTAATAGAACAAATAAAATAGAAAACGGTTTCATGCAAAAGTGAGCATCAATATGTGTTTCCCATGTTGCATACACAGTACAAGGAGAAGAAATTCATTAGCGTGTAAATTTAGGAAACATCTACATAAAAGAAGGGGAAAAAACAAGATTAGAATATAAGTGGTCGAGGGAAGATCTCATGTGTGGATTTAAAGGGAAATCATGGAGTGCAAATGCATTCCCATTGTTCAAGGATAGATAGAATTTAGAGACACGAAGTGTTGGCAGTTGGACCATAGTTTTAAATATCGGCCATGACACCATAGTTTCTGCAAATGTTAAAAGAAGTCAGGGTGTGATTCAGCATTAGCCTGTCACATTTAGGTTCACAAATTTTTATGAGCCCTTTTTTTGAATTTATGTATCAAACAATATATTTCCGTACCCCCAACCCCAATACCCTCTATTTGTCACTGTATCCTCTTCCACCATCGCTCCACAGTGACAATTAAAATAGGGGCAAGCCCAACATATGAACCGGAATTTTCACAGTTAGAGTCAGCCTTAGGCAGCTTGACACAATCATACGCTCACAGACTTAGAACTGAAAGAACTCGTTACCGAGATTCACCATCATAGCAAATCATTGCCTCTGGGAAGATGTTACAACAAAGTCTCCTTCACAATGACTAATACCCCTAAAAAATGAATTTGTTGGAAATTATATCATTGCATTTTACGCATTTCCACATAACCGGCCAATGCTTGATCTTGTACTCCCTCTATCCCGGTCATTTGTTGTCCTTTTCCATATTGAGGTGTCTCAGTCGTCAATTGTTGTCATTTTTATTTTAAGAATGAATTTGATGAGCAATTTGATCATTTACACTCAATTTGTTCCACTTGTCATTCAGTAATTGACTCATTCCACTTTTGGTATTTGTGCCAAAAACAAAGGACAGCAATTGACCGGGGACGGAGGGAGTATAATGTTAAAAATGCGAGAATGGACATAATGAAGAAAACCCAAATAAAGGAAAAGAGCGAGCATAAAGTAGTTACCACCAACGCTATTATGATTAGAACAACCAGAGGTAGCACGGGCGAGGACGGGCAAAGGGTCAAGGAGAAGATGATGATGATTATCGGAAGCTGGGAAAGGGAAGGATGAGATACATACACAAGTAGTAGAAGTAGCACCACCATCAACACCCAAGATCACCCCATTGACATTAGAATTGCTAACATCATTCCTTACTTCACCATTACTGTACTTGCTCATTTGTTTTATTATTCAATTTACGGCAACTGATGAATTCTTGTTGTCGACGACGATGACAGTCGGTGTTGTTGATAAGAACGTTGTTACAGGAAATTAATTAATTAATAATTACATAAATGCGTGAATTATGATTTATGTGTGATTTGATTTGATTTCTGTACGAATTCCCAACTGTTCGACTGCAGATCGTCATACACTCATTTATTGCTTTCGGCAATGGTTGACTGCTCAAGGGGTGGAGTAATTTTTTTTTTTTTTTTTATTTAAAGCAGTAAAGTAGTGATTTATACGGTACATATCTCACTCTCAGACCATCCCAAGCAAAAGATCGCGACTCGGCTTTACACTTAATCTCAGCTTATTAACCCTGACCCATTTTCACCCTTCCAAGCAGAAGGTCACGACCTAAGTCAATTAATCTAATCATTTTTCACTTTCCATCATTTTCTACCTTCTCTACCCCACCAAAAGAAACTCTCTTAGGGGGCGTTTGGTTCGAAGGGAAGGAATGGAATGGATTGGAATATCATACCAAAAGAAACTCTCCTAGGTTGGGTATGGGATTAGAAAGGGTTGGAATGGATTTAGAATCCATCGGATTCTAACTCCATTCCAAAATGGCTCAACCAAACATTGAAATGGATTAAATCCATTCCATTCCATTCCAACTCCCCCAACCAAACACTAATGTTATATATCATACATTTTATCCAACTAAACAATATTTTTTTTCATATAACTCGATATTTCATTGTTAAAATTTTTTACGCACCCCCGTCCACTACATCCTAGAACCGCCCCTGT
>JAYMSF010001144.1:0-12703 GCA_036897335.1 Silene vulgaris | reverse complement strand
TTACACCAATATAGCGGGTAAAAATGATTACTAAACGATCCCGTTTTACGATAAATTTGTGTAAACCCGTCCCACACAATGCATTCGTGTCAAATAACAACAACGCATCAAATAAAAAGTGCAAAAGATTAAAACTTTGAACAAATTAATCACTAAAAAATAAACAACAATCTAATTAAAAGGAGGGAAATGAAATCAACCTCTAGCTCTCTTGCCAATGT
The DNA here is from genome assembly GCA_036897335.1 of Silene vulgaris. Classification (NCBI taxonomy): domain Eukaryota; kingdom Viridiplantae; phylum Streptophyta; class Magnoliopsida; order Caryophyllales; family Caryophyllaceae; genus Silene; species Silene vulgaris. The sequence continues at coordinate 12,482 of JAYMSF010001144.1, read as the reverse complement.
CAGAGTAAAGACCTGGACCCTTCGCCATCTCTGAATTTTTCTGGGTTTTTTAGAGAGAGAAAAGGGTTTTCTTGGAGAAGAATTTGTTGTAGACGGTGAACGAACCCAACAATGTACGGGTTAATATATAGTATCGAATTTGGAGATAAAGATGTGTATCCTTGTGTGACGGTGTACAATTTTTTTTATTATTTATAATAATTGTTTATTGAAAAAACCCGTCTAAAAGATCGTTTTAAGTTAAGATCGTCTTATGAGTGACTTGTGGAGGAGGTAACAAATATCTACGAGGTATTATTTTATTCTCATGTATGTAAATGAGTATCTTGCGGAAGAGGTAAAATATATACGGAGTATTTTATTTTATTCCTATGTAAATCGTGTACCGTGTTTAATTTGGATGATAATGTATTAAAGCCCTGTTCTTTTGGGCTTATTTTTTTCAACTAAACTTGGAGTATGAATTGAACTTTTTTTAACTAAACTTACGGGAATTACACTGCATTTATAAAAATTGAAATTTTTGGAACTGATAGGAGCGGAACCTATGGAAACTTAAATGAACGAGATTTGTACTCGTCATGGCATAAGTTTACTTAATTACAGTTAACTTAATTCAGTTCGTGTTTTATAAGTTGCGAGTTAAGACAGAAGATACTAGTGGGGCGTAAGATGAAACGCAAAAACGGGACAGAGGATCTAGATTCAAGTTCAACTCCTCTTAAGTTCATTCTTGTTCTTCAATTCGGGTTCTACAAGTGCAGTTCAATTCAAAAAGGTTCAATCCGACAAACGAGGACTCGGGCTCAAGATATATCAAGCAACAATATCCTACTCAATCCTGTGGACACACTAAAAAAGACAAGTATCTTCAAAATCCAGCAATTTTGGAGAAGCATACAAATCTTAGAATAAATGAATGAATAAATAAATGGATTAATGACAAACAAATCCTGCAAAATCTGATTGAAACAAAATTGGCCTACAGGTTAGGATGATCATCCACCAGGATCCGGAGGCGGATAGGGTTGATCGCTTATGATAGATGGCGTGGAGAAAAAAAAGGGCAAACCCGAGCTACTTAGCTATGTACATCTAGAAAACAAAATCCTACAATCTATAATCACCGTTGAGAAAACTTTCATACTCGGTTCCATTGAGAGTCCTTTGAATGTCGTCCCAATTTGCTACTTGTTCCGACAAAGATCCTTTGTGTATCTTCACTTGTCGGCTAGTTAGGTTCATTCTCGGGACCCTCAGAAAGTCTTGAACATCCAATAATTTCTGCAAGATGTAATTTACGGAGAGATTGTTTTTTGTCGGGTTTCAGAGAACATTGAAATTACAGCGCTGTAATGAGTGTCGAGTAGAGTACTTACCGTGCGGTTCTTCAAGACATCCTCATAGTAAAGCATTATGTGCCGAGTACTGTTGAAGTAACCTAGAGCTTTGACCATATTCTTTTGGACTTGTTTTAGTTCAGGTATCAATGTCGTTGCATTTACGATGGGTTTATAACTAGCAAGTATTTCGGCCTGAAATAAATTTCATGGAAATTAATAACTAGCCATACACCAAAGGTTGCCTACGGTTATAACTTATACGCTACTTATGTTGAAAGAAGATAACTCTAAAAATTAAATACCTCACGAGGAGAATGGACATGAGATTTATGTGTCCCATTTAACAGCTTAAAATCACGATCGTACAAGTTTGCAAGTATTGATATCATCCGACGCAGAAGATTTCTTCTAAAAAGGAAAATCACAGAGACCCCTCTAGAGGTAAAATACTCCGATATTTCTACATGATGCTGCATTAAACCCTGCACCAACTTACCTACATAAGCTTAACCACAAATCGAAATTTGGCATAACCAGACGAATCTACGAAGAGGTCAAATGACACACTCACACAGAAGGATGTTCATATGATCTAGAAAATGTGAGTAGTATTCAAATACAAAGCGGTCTAGTTTGAATAAGCTTCAAAAGATATAAACCATCTTTGACTCATCAACAAAAAATTTGTCTGTAACCTTCATCATTTTATACATGCTACTAAATCTTTCCACTATTTATCTGTAGATTTTCGAATGCCATTATATAAATAGAACCCTATCTCTTCATTATCCCCCACGTACTGTATTGGACGCCAAAACATACGTGTGGAGACTTGATGCTTTACTTAGAAGTTTGAACCAAATTCCAGAATGAAGCCAATGCCCAAATGCGACAGGTTTAAAAGGGAATAAAAAGTTGGAAACTTCATCATGGATAAGAACTTTATGTGTAAGGGGAATAATTGGCTCTAACAACAGGCCATGTAAGCCTCGAACATATAAGAGCATGCAATTAACGTTTTATGTTTTGAGAGCAAACAATATCATTACCTAATGTCTAAAAAGCTCCTACCTTTGGTGGTTAGGTAAGGCCGTAAGGATAAACATATATAGTCATCTACTCTAGTAATTCTCAGTCAAAAGATATTACCTTGAAGTAAAAAAAAAAGTCACAAATTATAAAAAACGGGCAAACAATTAACTGGGACAGCGGGAGTATACGTCATACTCCGTATATATAGGTCATTTAGTCTAGTAATTCCTCAGAGAATCATAAATGGATCTTAGAAGGGAAAATTGTTCACGGTTCTAACTATTTGCCATTTAGGATCTATTTTCCAAAAGGATTAAAATTGGAGAGTCGATGTGAAATAGTGACAAAACTTCTTAAGTGAGACAAAGCATTTCCTAAACTGGAAGGGAAGTAATAGATGAAGCGAATCAAGCACACTCACTTGGTTGAGCATCCATTTCAAACCAACAGCAGCTGTGCACTCATTCTTTGAAGCACTACTGAGCCAGTCGAGGTTGTAAAGCTTGTCGAGAGTATCTACAATATTTGTTACGTTAGCCCTTCGAGGCTTGACGGAGAAAATCTCTCCATTGGAGCTGACATTCATGTGACTGTTTAGCAAGGTTTCAAACCAGCCACTGCCAGATCTCTGAGTAGACAAAATGGCAAAGTATCGGACAGGATTGCACGCACATTCAGCCCTGATAAAAGACGAATCAGGTCAGTGACAAAGCTTTTTTCGGATGTTATGAAGATCGCATAAAAATGATAAACTCATAAAATAAAAGTTACGTATATAGATACAGTTTTAAATTTAACTGAACATTAGCATGCTCATCTAATTTTGACCATACATAATAGATAGTAAGATTTATAACCTACAAAACAACCGTACATTTTTTAAAGCAAATGAACAGTAACAAATTGAATATGTACAAAGAAAGTGTTGTTTTAGAAATAGATGAGGCGTGCTTGTGGAACAAATTTAAAAGATATTTATGCAGCTTTTAATACAGTTAAAATGGATAATAATGATACAGCAATATGGGATCTTATGCTTATAACCTAAATTTGAACGTGAAAGAGATCAAACCTGGAATAAGTAAGAGGTTTTGGGAAATGCACATAAGGATGTTCCCAGGGTTGCAAATTAGGCTTAGGGCATGGCGTGCTGCTGACTTGTACATTTAGGAAAGAGGCGGCGGTGACATTATTAAACTGGCTGAGGCAGACGAAACAAATGAGTAGACCACAAAGCACTGCAAAGACTAGGGCAAGCAGCCTCAGTAGGAGTGGAGACTTTCTGGGAGCCAACGGTGTTTCCTGTGAGGGAAGGGCTACCCAGGTATTATGAATTTGACAGCACACGCAAATTGCAAACAAAGTAGTCAAGTACTAATACACAGGAGTTCAGGAATTCAGGAGATGACGGAACCATTTTACATAAGACCTTGGACATGAATGTGAATGTGAAAGCTTTAACTCAACCGGAATAGGAAAAAAAAAACAGATGTAGTGTGAATAAATTTGACTCCTAATCATTAATACTCCACATATGGTATAATTAACTGGTCAATAAAGAAAGTGTTCAAGGTTTTATTGCATAAACGGTATCTACGCAACACATATAATACCCGGATAAGCGGATGCGTGTAACACCTAGTATCCAAAACTCTAAAACCCATAACCCAAGCTACTTAACGTCCTTCAGGACTCAAGAGTTAGGGTAGAACTCTAGTCTACTTTGATTAAAGCCAGCTCTTGATAAAAAAAAGTCTCAATGTCCTGAGTTGAGTCATAGCAACAAAAAAGACAACAACCAATGATGTACCAATCAAAGACCTAAACATAATTCCCTCCAAACAATGCAGGCAACTCAAGCAAACAGAGTCACTAACATTTTTGGAACATGGCGACTGTTCCATCTCGTTTTGATAAAATAACATATAAAAGACAGGGAGTGAAACAAACCCCAGAATAGACATTATACTAAATTGAAACAGCAGAAACTACGAAGTTGAATACAAATACATAGATCAGCTGCATTCTACTGAGCCTATACTAAACAATTTGCCACTTAACTTCATTCACCTCCAGAGGCAAACACTAAATCCATCCTACATTCCCATCAACACGGAAAATCTATCCTACCAAACTCATATGAGATTCCTTAAGTTGGAAATTAGATCATTTCTGCCCCCACTAGGTTTAGAGATTCGAGTAAATCATAAACTAATACTCCATACTCATTATAACCAATCGGAATCATCAACTCAAAACTAATGCAGTCAGAACCACATGCAAATAATTCTAATGAGCAAATATAACCTGATCAAAACAAGACAAATCCTCATATATAAATAATCACCACCAACAAAACTCAAAAACACAAACATTTCTCCTCAAACAACCAATGCAGTCGATTTCCCGAACAAATTCCTCAGCCATTGAAATCGAATCTACACTAAAATTCACTTCCTACAACCCTAACTCTCAACATAATATCAAACTTTACAGCCTACAAAAACATACACAATAACAACATCATTTCCCTAGTTCCTTAATGGCTCCCGAGCAACACAAAGAGGCTGTTTCCGAATAACCCAAGAAAGCGAGACGAAAATAAGAAGACTTACAGCTTTAGGGGAGATGGAAGGAGTAATGGCAAACTTGATATCACTTTGATTATCCTTGGCTGGAAGATCTAACAACATTAAACCCAACAAATCATATCAATCAGTTAAATTCAATCAAACAAACAAATACACAAAATGAAAACAACCCATGAATCAAAACACAAAATAATAGCAACCCATCAAATAAAAAGTGCCAAAGATTGTAACTTTGGACCAATTAATCACTGAAAAATTGACAATATTTCGAAAAAATGTTGGAAATTTAACTTTTGAGTTTACCTGGATCTTTCATCTCAAATCACTGGGTTTTTCAGAAGAGAGAAAAGATGAACAAAGGGTTTTTTTCAGAACTGAGTATTGTTTGGAATTTCGAAGTTAAGCTGGAGATCACAGACGGTAAAATGCTAAAAATGTTTGTTAAAATTTGTTAATGGTTAAATTGTTCTTTTAACTTGGTTAATTAATTAGAAGTAGAAATAGTTAATGCAACTCTGGCCGTTGATGATGTGTCATTAGATCAATTTAAATTTTCTTGGATATTACTCGGTCTCATTTCATTTGTTTAGCATTGATTAGATGATTCTAACCATAAAATAAAAAATGTAAACAGATGATCGAGACAAAAAGAGTAATTTTCTTTTCAAAAAATTACTTATAGGGTGTTTAAAGGATGGGTCACCAGACTTCGGCGAGTTCGACAGTGGTGTGAGGGTGATTGATCGTGGTGGAGGTCAGTGGTTGCTGAGGGGCGGACAACTGAGATAGGTTTAAATGTAACATGAGAACTAAATTAATCAGGGGTAGTTCGTCGTAAAAACACAAAAGTAGATGGTTGATCACAATTTCAAAATTTTGGAAATATTTTGTGTGTAAGTTATAAAAGGAATAAGTTTGAAAAAATGATATCTCTTTGTCCTTCTTTGCGAAGTATGAACTTTTGGATACTTCATCTTCTCGAACATGAGTTCCTCTATCCTTGCAGTGAGCAGGGAGCATCATGCTCTTCTTGTATAATGAGTTAATCTTCGACTTCTTGTTGTTGGAGGAAAAGTGCTTGTCGAATGTTCTGGAGAGATTGAAGAGACAGCTTGCATCTCTTACAACATTCTAAGGTGAGCCATAGGGATGTCGTCATCCGAAAGTTGGCCAAGCAACATCTCTTGCAACATTCTAACATTATATCGGGTCGATAAGGTATGCAGATAGTTCAAGGTGATGAAATGTGGGCTTATGTCGAATATGGGCCAGACTCATGCAAATTTTCGCCCCCAAGGTCAAGCGGGTTTGGGATGAGTTAGTGGGCTGAACCTTTTGTAATTTTCTTAAAACGTTTCATCTGTATCCGCTAATTTTGTAGGCTGGATAGGTCACGTTAATGGACCGAACGACCCATAAATAGGTCTAGAAAATACGCTTATTATGTGTATTATGTGCACCTGTACGAGCTGTATCATGACATATTGGCATCAAAATCTATCACATTATTTTCATCACAAATTCTTATTTGTGACGTGCGTATCCGTCGCAAGTTTGCGACGAATCAAGTACTACCCATGTGAGTAGATAAGATGAAAGCAGAGTGATTAAGAAGTAACAATCTGTGTTGTCTTATCTAACCACATGAATAGTATTTGACCCGTCAATGCTTGTGAATTGTGATAACTATATACCCGTTAGTCCGTCACAACTCACAAGGGAAACTTGTTGTATTTTTCGTATATGAGATTAATATTCCGGTTTAGTGAAGCAAAGAAGCATCCGTTGGGGGTACGCAAAGGCCGACGCTCAATCTTAGATCACCACCGTCCATGCTCTTTGGATCCATAACTTGCCCATCTTCTTTTCCAATAGTAATGGAGAAAAAGCCACTTATTTTTCTTTAGAACCACTTCTTTAGCACATACAAATGTGTACGACCAAGAGCAATATATGGCCTACCATTAGGAATTATGAATTGATGATAATATAAAACCCGATTCAAATTATTTGTTTATCTTTTGAATTAAATATTAGCGATAATGAATATACTTCGTAAAATGTAAATAGTTGAACTAAAATTGTATGATAAATCATGGTTCTACGATTATACTCACTATTGTAAGTCTGGTAAGCTCACCCACTTGATAAGGCTAACTCGAGACCCGAAATTAACCGGATAAGTGTGACCTAAACGGCTAAACTTGACTCGATACTTCGATAGGTTCGAACTGATCCCCAATCAAAACTGACCTGAAATGACTAGACCTAAAATGAGTTTTTTTTTTTTGATAGGTAAGAAAACTAGATTGATCATCTGGAGTAGAACCAACCTATCTCATTCTTTCGAATGAGTAAGGTAAGTTGAAGCCAGCTCGAAAGAGTTGGACATGAATGTCCAATAAAAGCCATAAAATCAGTAACCTTGTTAATTTCACGGACCTGAGATGAGTTATTTGAGCAAAAATCCTAGCCATCTATAATCCAAATGACTTGACCAAATTAACTCAATCCAGAATGACCCGACAAAAAAAGAACCCGATAATTATTGGTCCTAAAATAATCTAACTAGAAGTTAAACGATCCAAACCCGACCTGAATCAAAAGGAGAAGATACGTAGCAAAACTCGATATTACGGTTATAAAACTCAGAAGTTAAGTTAATGACGGTACGAGTAGAAAACATGCAATAAACCAAAAATGGAAGGAAAGAATGAGATGTTTAAGTGAAATCATACCACATTATTAGCAACACAACTACACAAGTAGATAGATACATTTAAAATCCAGATATTCAATTCAATCTCATTCCTACAATTATTGTACTCGTTTTTTATTGTCCACTATTTTTTGTCTAAAAAATTCCCAAAATTAGCCACAAAAATTATGTGTACGGTTGCAGTAGAACCTCTTCTCAACACCATTATCAGAAGCTCTAATCCCAGAATTAACCCTATTAAATCCAAGAATTTTTCACCATTTTCACTTAAATTAACTTCTAAAACTGTTAAATTTGGCAGGAAATTTTGTAGTATTAATCCTCATAAGAATTTAACTGTTACTGCTTGTTCTACTGCTACTGTTACTGCTGTTTCTGGTACTGATGATGGAGTTTTGTATAATGAGACAATTGAGCTGGCTAGAGTGAAAAAGGTTTGATCTTTGATTAATTTTAATGATCTTTATTTGTTTTGATGAAATGGGTTTGTTTTGTTTTGTGGAATTATTGATGCTTTTGTTAATTACTACTCTTTCCGTCTCAGTCATTTGTTTACGTTTTATATTCATTGTGAGGGGCACTTTAATCCTTATGATCTTTCTTTGTTTTGATGAAATGGATTTGTTTTGTTTAGTGGAAATATTGATGCTTTTGTTATATAATATGGTTGTTTGTGGTGTCATTGGGAAACAAACCTATTTGTGACTCGAGGGTAAGGCTGTGTACATCCGACCCCACTTACCTTGCATTTGTGGGAGTCCGTCGTTGAGGCGCTGGGGTAATGTTGTTATCGTGTTATATGGGTTGTTTGTGTAATACTTTATTTGTTTTTGGTTTGGATTTTTAGGTGGAAGGCAAGATAAACATAAGGTTGGATCAAGGGAAAGATGAAGATAATTGGCAGCTGACAGTTGGATGCACTCTTCCTGGGAAATGGGTTCTTCATTGGGGTGTCCATTATGTTGGTGTTGTTGGAAGGTTTAATTTCTGATACCGAATTTTGGCAGAAGATAAAATTGCATGTTTCATACACTTAAATTTGAATGCACTTTTGGAATTTAGGAGTTTGGTTGGATTTAATTGTGTGATCTTTTGTTGATTAAGATGTTACGTTACGACTTGTGAGATATTGCTATTTTGGTACTGTTGCAGCATTGAGTCTTGTATGAGACGATTTTATGGGTGAGACAAATTGACTTGTGAGATATTGCTATTTTGGTAGTGTTGCAGCATTGAGTATTGTATGAGACGGTTGTATGGGTGAGACCGATGTTAAAATCTTGTATGTATGCATACGGCCATCTCATAAGATTTTGTGCAATTGCCAGCAAACTCTATGATGGCAACAGCCCAGAAAGTAATCAAGGGTTTTCCTAAGATCCATGTGCATTCTTGATTCCACCATATGATATGATGTCTGAGTAACATAAATTTCAGCTATTAAACAGATTATATTTGCTGGTTGGTTGGTTATTCACAAGTGTTATTTTTTTTCTTCTGAATTAATGTTCAGTGAATGGGATCAACCTCCAGAAGAAATAAGGCCTCCGGGTTCTATTGCCATAAAGGTATGTTTGGTGCCTTTTGATATAGATCTTGTAATATCTTGTTGTAGAATGATTCGTATATGATGCTTAGTTTACACATAAAAATCTCAGGATTATGCTATAGAGACGCCACTGAGTCAATCAACTGCTACTGAGGGAGGAGATACTTCTCAAGAAGTGAATATTAACTTCAACTGCAGTAGCAAAATCGCAGCAATCAACTTTGTGTTAAAGGTTCTAGCTCTTGAAAAATTCTTAGCACTTTGCGTGTATTCAAACGACATTACCATGCTTTGCAGCTGTAATTTTTTTTTTGCTGATATATTTGTTGTGATCAGGATGAAGAAACTGGATCATGGTATCAGCACAAAGGCAGGGATTTTGTGGTGCCTCTTGTTGATGATCTTCGTGACGGTGACAATGTTGTTGGACAAAAAAAGGACATTGGTTTGTGGCCAGGTGTGTTATGCACGCATACCAAAATGTACCTCAAATCCATTTTCAATGGAGCTAAATACTTGGAAATCAAAACGGTTAACTAAAGTGGTTAGGCTTCTTTAAATCGTGAAGTATCAGTCACTAATGTAATTCTCGACATTACTTTTGTATCGGGTCATTTGGAAATAGCCTATTCCCTTATTACAAGTGTAAAGGTGCGCACATCCGACCTCTCCTAACCCCATCTTTTGCAGGAGCTTTTAAGGCACAAGGGTAAAGTTGTTGTTGTACCATGATGTACCCTGTCAAAGTGTCACGTGAGATCTAAATTTTAAACCTGATAGCATCGTGTTCTGTTTGTGCGATTGTTCTCCATAGAGAAATTAAGATTGAAAAATGTTTCATGTTGTCCAAGTATGGCATTACTTTTGGTAGTGTAAAAATTTGTTCATAATAAGTTAGATAGATAAATGGATTAGGGTTCTTAACATCTGATTACCTTTTATGAACCACTCTTTTGGATATTGTGCACTGTAGGGAGTTCTGAACAGCTTTCTAGCTTGTCGCTCAATGGAGGAGCACCTCAGCAAAGTGCTGAAGAGATCGATGAAGCGTCTTCTGAATCACCTTTGTCAAATAAGCCACTGGAAGGATTTGATGTAGACCTACCCATAGTGAAAGAAGTTCCTGTTTGCAATTCACTTTCAGTCTCTGTGAGAAAATGTCCAGATACAAGTAGGAATCTCGTCCATATGGAAACTGATTTGCCTGGGAATGTTCTAGTTCACTGGGGTGTATGCTTTGACAAGAGTAAGATATGGGCACTACCTGAGACCCCTCATCCTCCAGAAACTGAAGTATTTAAGAACAAGGCATTGCGTACACAGTTGCAGGTATGGAACTCCAAAACAGTTGGAAATGAGCTCATAAATAACTGTTTAACTGGACTGACCTGGACTCCTACAATCCTATGTAAAAACATGTTGGGTACTCAAATCTGGTTTGTAATGCGCCAATATATCTGTTTGTGTATGACATTTTTTTTCACAATGTTCGTTGCATCTGACTTTACGTGGTCTTTAAGATGACACATTGACTATATCTCTTTGAATTCATATATATTACTCTCAAACCTCGACGGATTCGGATGATGATTTATGTTAGCCGACCTAAACTATGTTGGGACTAAGGCTTTGCTATTGTTTTTATGACCGAAATTTTGAAAATTGATCTTATCTCACATTGGAAGAACATTGCGAACAATGGAAATATGTTTTACTAAATTGTCTAACTTTCATGTTTGTACATTTTTCTTGCAGATAAAAGAGGATGGATCTGGAGCTAAAGGATTATTTTCTTTAAACAAAGACGTGTCTGGATTTCCTTTTGTTCTAAAGTTAGACGATGACACTTGGTTGAACAATAAGGGGAATGATTTCTTCATTCCCTTGAGTGGAACTCGTAAAGATGAGAATATTTCTGAAGACATAGCAAAGAAGGATGATTCTGGATTGCTGTCTGGTTCCGTAGGTACAGATGAAAAACCAACCACCTCAACCTCAGAACCTTCTGATGCCACATATACTGATGAAATCATCAAAGATATACGAACTTTAGTAACGGGCATCTCATCTGAAAAGAAATGGAAAACTAAAACAAAAGAAGCCCAGGAAGGAATTCTGCAAGAGATTGAGAAGTTGGCTGCTGAAGCATATAGTATCTTTAGAAGCTCCAGTGTAACTTTCTCCGAGGAATCTATTTTAGAAACTGAAGCAGCAATAGAGGCACCTGTAATTAGATCTGGGACAGGGTCAGGGTTTGAAATTCTTTGTCAAGGATTTAATTGGGAGTCCCATAAATCTGGAAAATGGTACTTGGAGCTCCAGCAACAAGCTGCTGAGCTGTCTTCACTTGGCTTTACCGTAGTCTGGTTCCCACCTCCTACTGAATCCGTGTCGCCCGAAGGTTACATGCCAAAAGATCTGTACAACTTGAATTCAAGGTTAGCTAACTTAATGCCTTCTTTGTACTTGATCACCCCAGCAGTAAACTTCCTAGTATGTTTTGCATGAAGAAAAGAACCATAGGAAAGTGTGGATGGAATGAAATCTGGTGAAAGATGGGAGGCCGTAAGCTTTTGTGTTTTTCCGCTCACAACATTTTTTTTTCTTTTGAAAACTAGATATGGTACAATAGATGAGCTGAAGGATGCCGTAAAGCAATTTCATAAAGTTGGTATAAAAGTTCTAGGAGACGCTGTCTTGAACCATCGCTGCGCACATTCCAAAAATGGAAATGGTATTTGGAATATCTTTGGGGGCCGGCTTAATTGGGATGATCGTGCAGTCGTGGCTGATGATCCTCATTTCCAGGTATATGCTGTTTGTTTAGTTGTCTTTGGTGAGTGCAGTTTCAGTCAGTTTGAAGCATCCCACCATAATTTTATGTGCTTTTGACATTTACTATTTTTCGGAGTCTTTGCTTTGAACTTTTTTCATAAGACTATACACTGTACTAATCATTGTAAATTTGATGCTTAGTAAGTAATCACCATATTTAGATGACAATCGAGTGCAATAATAATCAGTTTTGCAATAAAAATCCTTCTTGTGTTTTGAAGTATTTTGAGTTTGCTTGGAGGGAAGAAAACGGATCCCTCCATTTCCTTCCAGCCTAATTAGCTAACCAATGGAAATTCTCCCTCTCCTTTTTTCTCCCCTTCCTTTGCCTCTAAATCCCTCCATCTAAGGTATTTGTTCTTTGTTTTTACTTTCCAGGGTAGGGGCAACAAGAGTAGCGGAGATAACTTCCA
>JAYMSF010001143.1:0-12706 GCA_036897335.1 Silene vulgaris | reverse complement strand
TGTAAAAATTAAAAATAAATTTCTTTTTTTTTTTTTTTTTTTTTTTTTTTTTTTTTTTTTGCAAAAGATTATCATTTCATTCCAAATTTGGAGAAGAAATTATATTTTGCAAAGTTCTATCCACTAAGAAGCATACAACAAGATCCTAATAACCTAGGACCACACCCACATGTACAAATGAAACTAGCTATTAGAGCCGAGTGTTTAGAAAACATTAATATTCGAACCGAAACTAAGAACTTAATCTTCCTAATAATGCTAATAGCATCAGCAACATGTTGGTTGAAGATCCTGGAGATCCTTTCAAGCCAAATCAGATTAACTGTAGCAGCAAGTGCACATTTAAACCAGGCCATTCTCCAATTTGCCTTCCCGCAAATTACATTGCAACAAATCAACTCATAAGCCAAACTAAGAGGAGCTCTCATAATGCTTATCCAGGAAAGGATTGCTCGCCAAATGACCTTAGAAAAAGGACAAGGGAAGAACAAATGTGGATCAGTTCCGGCTTGCTGCTCACACAGGGAACATCTATTAGCCATTTGGAAGCCTCGTGCTTGAAGATTATCAACAGTAGCGAGTTGGTTTTGGACGGCCATGGAAGCTATGATCTTGTGACTTGGGAGAACTTTAGAGCATGTTAACCCATCAGTCCAAGGGCCTGCAGTAGTAGTAGTATTACTAAAGAAGCAGTAAATGCTCCTGAGATGAAGCTTAATACCAGCACCCCAGCTAGATAGCATGCAGGAAGCCTGATGCACACTCTTTGCTTTTGGAATAAGAATGTCCCTAACTGTGAGGATACCATGGATACTTGAAGCAAAGTGATCTTTAATAGGTAAAGACCAGATATCCTGATCTTAACATATATAGGCTGAGATCCATTTTGCACATAAGCTAGTACCTCCTGAAGATAAGATCCAAAACCACTTAACAAAGAAGAGTTTGATTTCAGGTTTCAATATTTTTTATGTTAAAACCACCAGAATCCCAAGGAGAGCAGATTTGCTTCCACTTTTTAAACACCATTTTCCTACTGCCTTCAGGAATTCCCCAAAAAAAAGTCTTTACAAAGCTTATTAAGCTTTTTAATGATGTCCTTAGGGAGAAGAATGCTAGAGCCCTAGAAGTTTTGTAAGCCAAAAACTACAGAATTAATGAGTTGAGCTTGGCCTGCATAGGATAAAAGCTTAGAAGACCAATGCTGAACAGAATTTTGAACTTTAATTTGGTAAGGAGACCATGAAACATAGGAATAGGAATACGAGCAGAATTCAGGGGAATCCCCAAGTATCTAAAAGGGAAGGACCCTATAGAAAAACCAGTGTCAGAAAGAATATGTTGAATTACCTCATGGGAAACATCTCCAAAGTACATATTGGTCTTATCAATGTATTAGCATGTAGACCAGAAATATGATCAAAGTCTAGCAGAGCAGTGTGCACAGCGTTAACTGAAGGAACATCACCTCTAATGAAAATCATTAAATCATCTGCAAAAATGAGGTGAGTCAAATTCAACTTGCAGCATTTAGGGTGGTAGGATAACTGATGTTGGGTACAAAGTACTCTAAGATACCTAGAAGGAATTTCCATGCTTAGGACAAAGAGGTAGGGAGAGAGAGAATCTCCTTGCCTTAAGCCACTTTGTCCTTGAAAAAACCAATTATACCCCCCATTGAGTTTGAGGGAAAATCAAGTGCTGGTAACACACCCCAAGATCCAGTCTACAAATTGCTTAGGAAAACTAGAAGAGCAAAGCATATCAGATACAAAAGACCATTGCAAAGAGTCAAAAGCTTTCCTTATATCTACCTTGATAAGACATCTAGGAGAAATATGAGTCCTGCTATACCCTCGAACAAGGCTTTGAGACAGCATAATGCTCTCAAATATACTCCTCCCTTTAATGAATGCACTTTGCTCTTCACCAATGAGATTCGGAAGGACAGATTGCAGCCTAGTAGCAAGAATTTTGCTTACAGTTTTGTAGAATACTGTGCAGCAAGAAATAGGTCGAAAGTCCGCAACAGATGCAGGAACTTGCTTCTTAGGAATTAAAGATATTATTGTGGAGTTTGCCTGCTTTGCCATATGGCTACTTCTGAAAAAGTTTTGGACAGCCGCACAAAAATCATGTTCAATAATACTCCATGCTGACTTAAAGAAACCAGCAGAGAAACCATCCATGCCTGGACTACTTTGTGAATCCATATTAAAGACTGCCTTTTTAATCTCCTCATTAGTGACATTCCTGATAAAAAAAGCATGATCATCAGAAGACACGATATTACCAGTTTGCACAAAGTCTTTATCCAGGGGATTCACGTGAGCACTAGTCCCCAACAAATTCTTATAATATTCTACAAAGGCTGAAGCTACATTATCCAGACCCTCCTGAGTGTTACCATGCATATCTTTGATGACACCAATCACTTGGTGTTGCTGTCTCTCAGAAATCTTAGCAAAAAAATACTTAGAGCTACTATCAGAATCCTGAATATGTTTAATTTTAGCTCTTTGCTGAAGGATATTGAACTCAGTACGTTTTAGAGTACTATAATCAGAGATCAAGGACCTCTCTTCCTGAATAAGGCTAACCGAAAAAGGATCCTGACTAAGGTTTTCCTGACACTTTCTGAGAGCCTCTTTAGCAGAGAGAATCCTGGCAGCAATATTGCTAAAATGAGAATGGTGAAATTTTGTGAGGGCATGTTTAACATTCCTCAATTTATCAAAAAGCTTGAAGATAGGACTGCCTGGGTTTGAAGACAACCAAGCCCCACGGACAGTCTGCAAATAATCTGGATGAGCAATCCAGCTATTGAGAAAACTAAATCTTTTGGAAATACTTTTATCTTCAGATGCATAAACGACAACAGGAGAGTGGTCAGAGAGCCCAGCTTCTTGAAAGGTTGCAAAAGAAGTAGGAAAAGAATTAGACCAGCAGGGATTGGACAAAACCCTATCCAGCTTGGACCATACTCTGGTCTGAGAGTCCTGCTTATTTGTCCAGGTCAAATCACAACCAGTGCTGGTTAGATCATCAAGACAGCAAGAGGACAAACAAGAGTTAAAAGCCATCATCTCAGAAAGAATAGGAGGATTGGGACCCAACTTTTCCTCAGGTTTCCTAACCACATTAAAATCACCCAACACAATCCAAGGAGTAGAAGTAACAGCAGCTTTCAGTCCATCCCACAAATGGTTTCGAAGGGCTGCATCATTGCTACCATATACCATACTTATCTGAAAATCCTTGTTAGTCTCCCTATGATGAACTCTACAAGTAATATACTGAGCCTCCACTATCTTATGTATGATATCAACAGTCCTAGGATTATAAAAGAACCAAATTCTCCCATTATAATGTTTTTCATAATTACAAAAAACTTCCCAATCCTTGAAATTATTTCTAATTATTCTTGAAGCCTTAGAAGATTTAATCCTAGTTTCAAGAATACCTAGAATATCCAGTTTATTAATCCTTAAGAAATCTTTCACCTCACTATGTTTGGTGGGACAGTTAAAACCCCTAACATTCCAAGAAGCAATCCTCATTTGGAAATGATATCAGGGGGGATAGAGTCCATGGAGTGAGCCACTAGAGAAGAGCTGGAACATTCTGAGTGCTTTATAGGGAGAGGAGCAGAAGGAGAAGAAGATACAACAGGAGAGGATCTCTGGCCTAGCACAATGCTTCCTGAGCCTACATTCCTCAACTGAGAATCTTTATCCCCTTGCTTCACCCCTAAGGTATCACCTAGTTCCACTCCATTTTTACCAGAAGAGACAAAAGAGTCTTGCTCAGAAGTTAAAATCTGGAACTTGTTTGAGAGAATAGGAGCAGCTGTATTCAAACTACCCATAGGTTGAGGATCCAAACCATTAACAGCTTTAGATACTTTCCTTCTTGGCTTAGAAGATGCTTTGGGAGTTTGCAACTCCAAGTTAACAGAAGGAGGTTGATCCGGACATACTGAGTGCATTTCAGGGGCATGCAGAGACAAACTAAGATGCTGGGTAGAAGAGCTCTGGCCTAGCCCATGGCATTCTGAACCAGTAGACTTTATTCCAGTACCTAGAGCTGCCTCAGAATTCCCTGAGGTACCACCTAGTCCTGAATCAATAGATGGAATTTCTACCTCCACAGCTGGATTCACCACAGAAGAACCTGAGTGAACACCCACTACCTTATTTGTAAGGACAGTAGGTTTCCTAGCCTGAGGAACCGCAACTTCAGAAACCTTGACAGGCTTATTCCTCTTACAAGTACTAGAAGTATGACCCAATTTACCACACTCATGACAATAAAATGGCAGCCATTCATAGACTATTTTCTGAGTTATCTGGCCAAGGTGAGGGATATTGAGAACAACATGACTAGGAAGATCCTTAGACACATCAGCTTCTACCATAACCCTAGCAAAAGACAGTTTAGACTTAGCAGTAGTAGCTGGGTCAGCAAACAAAGGCTTTCCAATAGCACTAGCCATCTTACTTAAGACAACATCTGACCATAAGTAAGGGTCTAGTCCAGGAAACAGAACCCAAATGGGAACTTTAGCAACTCTCTCCATTTCAGATGAGAAGGAAGGAGACCAATGCTTCAATATCAAAGAACTTTGCCCTATCATCCAAGGACCCTGCCTAAGAACATTTGACATATCTAATTCAGAACTGAATCTAAAACAGAACCACCCATTCCTGAAGTATTGGACTATGGGAGTAGCAATGTTACCCCAGTGCTTATCTACAAAATCCTGAACTATTTTCAGAGAAGGCTTAGAACCCAGAACATTTCCCATAAGTGTGTGTTCCCACAGTTTAAGCTCAGCAGCAAAATCTGGTACCTCTATATCAATGGCAGATGAATTTACACTAGCTTCACAAAAAAATAGATTCATCCCCAATTTTTCCTTATTTTGAAGGGCATTTTTCCAGTTTCCCCCAGAAATAATAGGAGGAACATATTTCTCAGTATCTTTACCAGCAACAGAAACTGTGACAGGTATAGAAGCGGGAATAGCAGACGAAATCACAGTTTTATCTACATTCGTATCATTAATAGTATTATTAACATTTGTATCGGCAACAATATCAGCAGTAACACCATTTGAACTAACCATATTTGCTATATTATTGACAGGAATAGCAGATGCTGTAGACGAAACAGCAGTATTAAGAACAGTATGTACCAAAGAATGATCAACAATGGTAGAATTAGGGTTTACCGATTATTTATGTAAGTTTTAATAAATTTTAAATTGCCTATTTATTTTACGGTTTTTTCCCATGGTACCCTCGAACTTTGCCAGATTACACATGGTACCCCTCTTTTTAACTTTCTACATATGGTACCCTTGTGTTTAGGTTTTTCGTTCCCAAAATGCCCTTTGCCAAACTTCCGTCATCACTCCGTTACTCCTCTCCAACTAATGACCCTTTTTTTGTTATTTAACACACTAATAATATATAAATCCTTATTTTATACAATTAACTAACTTATTATCTAACAAATTAAACCACCATTATCATCATCTTCTTAAAAATCACCCCCAAAAGCCTCCACTTTCACCCACCACCATCATTATCTTCGATCACCACTGCCATCACCAACAATAACCACCACCACCAACCGCCAACAACAACAACAACAACAACAACCGCTCAAAAAAAAATCAGATCTGAACAAAATTTCATCAAAAAAAAAAATAGAAAGGCGGCGACATCACCATCCTCCCTTTCTCCACCAGCCCCACCGTCAACCACCTTGCCTCCTCCAGCCACTGGCATGGTGGTCACGGTGTTGTCGTGTGGAAAGAGTGCAAAATGAGAGAGGAGAGAAAGAGGAGTGATGCGATATTGGTGGGTTATGGACTAGTTTGGCGACGTCAACAAGGTGGTGGTTGTGTGGTGGCGTCGGCATGTTGTCGACGATGGCGGGACAAGTAGCGGCAGCTTTGAAGATGATGATGGTGACTGGTATGGTGGTGGGTAAAGAAGAGGCTTTTTGGGGTGATTTTGAAGAAGAAGATGATAATGGTGGTTTGGGGATTTAGATATTAAGTTAGTTTATTGTATAAAATAAGGATTTATGTATTATTAGTGTATTAAATAACAATAAGAAAAGGGTTATTAGTCAAAGGAGTAACGGAGTGATGACGAAAGTTTGGCAAGGGGCATTTTGGGAAAGAAAAACGTAAACACAGGGGTACCATATGTAGAAACTTAAAATGAGGGGTACCATGTGTAATCCGCCAAAACTCAGGGGGCATAATCATTTCAATTGGAATTTATGGTGTTTAATTTCACGATTAGACATACTAATGGGGCTCAATTACTACTTTTGCGACTAGCGCATGATCTCTCTTATGAATACGGTCATAACCTCTTCGATGGAATGCTTAAGCTACAATTGAACAATTTTTGTGTACATTAGAACATGTAGAAAACACACGGGGATATAAGTATTTGAGTTGTAAAGATCATATCCCACCCCTATTCTCTTTTTTTATTAGTAATAACTAAAGACTGAATAGTACACAACCACCAGACATGAGGTAGTAGCACCTGAAATCGAACTTTTCAATTTCAGATGGCGACAACAACTTTTCAATTAAGCGCTTCAATATTTTCCAGTATCAATTTTTAACATTTCTGAAATATAAGCAACCGCAAACACTACTGTCGTTGATGAGAAAATTTAGATGCGGCTTGTTATGCGTGTTTCCAACTATTTTCTCCATTCAAATCACACTACTCCAATATAATACTCCTCACATATATCTGAAAAATGCGGGGATATATGTTAATGGAGGGAGGAGTATATATACTCCTAGTCCGTAGATATATGAACAGAAATTATCTTCTTTTAAACCCGAACTCAGCGCTACCAAACAATAAACTAGAGTTGTTCATGGGTCGTACCGTCCATCAAACCCGGCCCATCCCGCCCGCTAAATAAGCGGGTACGGACAAGGCATTTTAGGAAAAATACAAAGGCCCAGCCCACTAACCCATCCCGAACCCGCTAACCCTCTTGTCCGTGGGCCAAAAATTAAACATGAGCCCGGCCCATGTCCGGCCCA
The DNA here is from genome assembly GCA_036897335.1 of Silene vulgaris. Taxonomy (NCBI): domain Eukaryota; kingdom Viridiplantae; phylum Streptophyta; class Magnoliopsida; order Caryophyllales; family Caryophyllaceae; genus Silene; species Silene vulgaris. The sequence continues at coordinate 5,616 of JAYMSF010001143.1, read as the reverse complement.
AACCCGCATTTGGCCACCTCTAAATTGTACACATTTGGAAGCATGTATGGAACAACCTCAATGATAAAGAATCAGAGAGCATATTCCATTGGTATAGTGGGAGATTCTCACTTTCTCAACTTGTAAAGTTGTAAATATTCTCTGCTTTAACTCGATCGGGTCTCAGCATCCGATGACACATTTTTTATTCTTACTACACTTCTTACAATTAATCAAACACCCACTATCACATTACTCTACTCCATTAATTATAAAGCTCTTATATCCATGATTATTTAGATTAATTGATAACCGGTAAGTACTTTTTCTAGTTTAACTATACTAGAGATCGTGTATTCGAATCCTGGGAATGTATCACTGCCCTAATAGGCATACCCGGCTTGAATCTGAACAAAACTGGATGGTCTAAAAATAATTATAAAGTGCTGTTTTTGTGCGCCGAAACTCACTCATCATTAAAATTGCAGCTTTTATAATAGTTTGATTTAGACCATCGAACAACTTGATGACCTACTAACTTTGTCATATAAGTATGATTTGAAATATATTTACGGCTTTATAAGTAGTTAGAAAAAGAAGGGTGTTAATACCTTAGCATGTCATATCAAATTATATTATACGTAATATAATACTCCGTATAATTATAATAAGAGTGTGCATTACTAACTTCATTCTATAAACAACCACGACTTTTTGATCTATCTAACATCAAATTGATTTAACATTATGAGTCTAAATTCACGGCTCATCAATGGATTGACAATTCTAGTGAATAATAACTTATGTGGAGTCCATAATAAACGTTACGGGGTTGGTCAACTGATTTAAAGTAATGCAAAAGCACTCAACACTCATACTCCCTTCTTTCAAATGGGAATATCATACGCTTGATTAAAATAAATACAATACCTTTCATATATTACAAAAAACTTATGAAATTTATGTGAATAGGAGTAGTCATTTAGAGGTTTTTTGTGCTCGCATGTTTGAATTTAGACTACGCTAGGCCATGAAAATAATTTTGTTAGATAGTCAAACGTCATAAAAAACGAATGATCCTTAAAGTTGGCAAAAACACGTGTCGATAAATGGGAGAAACCGATGCTAAACAGCTTGTCGTGCAATCAAAAGAGTACAAGGTTCCCATCTTGTTTCTTACCGTACGTGTTTTAATTGACTATATGGAGTTGTTTGGTTGCCTTCCACAACACATGAAATCTAGGTTCCCATGTAATCTATAGAAATTTGATTTTTATATGAACTAAATGAGCACTATAAATTCTCTTTACAGAGCTTATTCTTAAAATCTTTAATCCGCCACTAATATCCAATCTTACTCTTTATTTACTACATAGCATCACCAAATGAGCAATTAATCCAGCATATCAAGGTAGTGAAAAGAAGTACCTTGTGGCCTTCAATACCAAATTGGTACAACTTGATCCCATTGTTCTTCAGAAACTCCATATTATCTTCCGGGTAGGGCTCCGGGCATAAATATCTAAACAAGAAAAACCAAATTTAAGTCAAGCAACAATATTCTCAAATTTCAATCATATATTAATCAATTGTTATATAAATTAGGTCAAATTAATAAATCCAACTACCCTAAACGCAAATGCTTTTCAAGTTATGACCTTCAAATTTTTAATTTCCAAAAAAACTTAAATAAGCCCGCATATATTTAGGTAACAAACTTCAGTACGTTTAACACTCAAGTATACAACAAATTAATTTATTTATTTAATTTTTTTTTTGTTGTTGTATAAAGGAGTTGTTGTAAGGGCGATTTTTATCCAAACGGGTTTGAACCCAAGTCATAAGCACAATCTCTCATTACTATACAAACTAAACTAGTTGACATTTGCACGGAGTATACAATTGTGTCACGCAAGAATGAGCAACGGCTTTAGTTAAGGGCCATTGTTAGTTGGTAATGAAACCGTAAACCTCACGCCATCTCGATGTATGGTAACAAGAACTGGTCTATTATTGGTGTCAATAAGTTTCGACCATTTTCCATTTTTATACGCCACCTTCCAAATTCAAAGTAATTAAGTAAAACATTAAAAAAAAAAAAAATGAAAAAAAGGGTTACATGATTGAACGGAGGGCTAAGGAGTGAAGAAAAGCGAAGTTAGATACGTCAGGAAAACCGGAACGAAAGACGCCATTGTCAACCATGGAAAAGTTCAAAGGTGGTGTGTACAAATTCTCTTGGTCATCTTTTGGAAGCTTTGAATTGACAAAAGGCGACAACGTGAAGACATTTGCATCAACGACGTCGTTTCGACAACATTTGCAGTTACAGGGATTGTTGTTGTTGTTGCTGTTGTTGCTGCTATCGTTGTAGGTGTGTACCTTCATTGTATGCTATAGGTCTTTTGTAGTAGTAATAAGAAGTATAGAAAACCTTGTGAGAGGGAAGCAATTGGAATTCAAGACGATATGTATATATATATTGGTATTTTGTTTGTTACGAATGAGAGTTGACGGTTGAAAAAGTGATTAAAGAAAAGGGAAAAAGTTATATGGGAGATGGGAGATGGGAGATGGGAGAAAGGGATTAAAACGGGCGGTGTAGGTGGAACGATGCTTGCGACTACTTGGTCTTAGGATCTCTTCTTTTAAACTTAGAGTCACCTTCTTTAAATTTAGTTGAGTTTCTATAAATTCAGTTCGGTTCAGTTTATATAAGTTCAGTTTAGCTCTTATAAGTTAAGTTCAGTTCAGTTTAATTCCTATAAGTTCACTTCAATTCTTTTATATTCAGTTTAGCTCCTATAATTAAGTTCAGTTTAGACAAGTTCATACGACTTATATTAACTATAAATTCGTACCCGTTTTCTAATATTGACGAATTAAAAAAAATAGTACGCTTTTCATTTAAATCAATGCAAAAAAAAAATCCAATATTAAAATTATCCTATACACATCCCCCCTTTTATAAAAGTGGGCAAAGGCCGGGAGTTTACTATTCCTAATGAATAATTCAATGAATAGTTGAAATCAGCCGGGCTGGGTCGGTGCGGGTATGATGTGTTCGGGTTTGCTGGTTTTTGGTGGGCTGGTGCGGGTTAATGCGTTTCTTTGTAGATCATCATTGTTGGGCCTTTTTACTCCTCCCTCCTTCCGTTTGGGCCTTTTCTCATTTGTCATTTCCGCTTTTTCCCTTTCTCTCAACTTCATTCTGACTTCTCACCTCTCGCCTCAATTATTTTCTCCTCAAACTTCCGGCATCACAATTGCCATTCACAATTTCTCAGATAATTTCTAGGGTTCCATTAATGGTGAGTAATTGAATATCATCCAAATTTACAATGTCGCCTATCATTAGCTTCCTCGCGTTCTCCATGATTGTCCTCGCTTCTAATGTCGTAAGTATTCCTTCCAGATTTTCAATGTTTTGATTTTTTTGTTGTTTTTGGTTGTGTTATTTAATCGATTTTTGGCGGCGAATTGAAACCAGATTTTTTACGAGTAGTTTGATGTGTCGTTTAAAGGACGATCGATTGTTTCTGATATAGACGGATATAATAATGGTAACTTATAATTTATCTTATTTTCAGTCTTGTCCGTCGCGTTGTATCATATCGTTTGTGTTATGATGTGATTGTTGTAGATTTCAGTCTTATGGTTGTCGTCTCATAATATCGTATCGTATGTGTTACAATGTTATTGTTGTAGAACCATTATCACAATCACCAATCGCATTCTCGATCACCTCCACCTTCACCATTCATCATCACATCCGATTCTTAAAATGCTATTCACGACTAATTTGGGAAAAACAACATAAGGTGCCTAGAAACTCATACAAAATTGGAAGATTCTTTAAGGCGACAATGTACGTATCATTATCAATTGAATCTCAAATCATCCTCTGTTCATTCTAATTCTAATCCTCTCATTCTCATAATCTCATCTTACTCTCACTTCAAACTATCGTTATTCAAATAGGTAACTATCAAATCCAAAATCTATTTTTTCTAAGTCATCTTTTTACCCCAATTTATCGTCTTCAGTTTGTTCACTCAATTACTTTTCCCCCTTTTCCTGATTCGATTCGATTTTATTGTCATCTAAAAGTAGGTTCCCCTTTTCATTGTTTTATTTCCTAATTTTATTAGTTTGTTGCTTTGTCTGAATTTTATGATCATCGTTTAAATTAGGGTTTATATTTGATTTCATCGTACTAGATTATTGTTGAGAGTAAAAGAAGATCGGGAAGAAAAGGAACAACAACTACAACAACAGTGAAGAAGACCTAGGGTTTAAAAGGTTTCATTGTTTTCCGGGTATTGTTGATACTTTATAGTTTAATTTTAATTTGCTTTTGATTTGATTTTTAGGAGTTAAAAGTGTCAATCTTTTTTGGGTATTGTGAATAATTTTAATTGCTATTGATTTGATTTCTAGGAATTAAAAGGCTCTAATCTTTTATGGGGATTTTGTTTTGTTTCAGAAGTGTGCATAGTAAGGATGTCCAGGAAGCTGGCGTGTGTCCAATGTTCATCGATATTGATCCATTTCTTGACCTTGCATCAAAGGTAAATCCACTGGTTTAGTAACTTTTTAAACCCATCTACTTCCGAGGGGTGATGGAACTGAAAAAAGGAACATTAATGGTGACGTTTAATTATCAAAAACTCGAGTTATTAAGGGGTTGATTCTGATATTTGAGATTTTTTAATTCTGTTGATTCCTAATTTAGTTTTTAAACAATGTGATTGTGGTTGTTGCCTTCTCCAGTTGATTTTTATAGTTGAGATTTTTTAAAATGTGATTGCAGTTGTTGAGGATAACGGGGATTGAGCGAGTAAGGCTACTTTCATGGATTGTTTCGGGACTAAGGTCACTCAGGTTTAGCCTTTTTCTTTACCTTTCAACAGAAGTGCGTCCCAGTGATTTTCCAATTTTTGCCCTGTATGTTATCTCTTTTTTGTTTGATTTGTTTTCATGGTTTAATTAAGTTCTGGGTTTTATTGGTGCCTTTTTTTAGGGGTTTAGACCCTATTCTGATTTGTTGGCTCAATGTTTGATTTAAGATTATGTTTGGATTGTTGACTTGGGAGTTTCGGAGTATCAGCTATCCATCATTTTTTTTTCCTTTCTTTGGCAAACAGAAAGGCAATAAAAGGCAGAGAAGACGGGGAGGGGTGTGTGGCTCATTTGTTTTATAGGCCTGGGATCTGTTGGTTATTAATATTATATTCATGTCTGATTTTAGGGTTCCGGTTGATTATTATTCATGTGTGATTCTTTGAAGGTATTCATCATATTCGGATAATTAACCCACTCCAGCCAACTGTTTTGGGCGTGTTTTGTCGCCCATCGTTGATTCTCAACAGATCGATCTCTAGGAAGGTTTGAAATTCGCTTGGTGGTCAGTGATATTGCTTCCCTTCTTCGTCTTGGTATGAGATTCTTTAACGTTAGGGTTTTTGAGTCAGTAGTTTGGGCAGGGAAATGAATAGTTTAACCAGTGTAGTTGTATATGCTATGTTAACAATTTTGTATTTTTTAACTGCATTTTGATTTCTAGGATGAGTTAATTTGGTTGAATCTGTAATAGGAGATGACTAAATGAAAAGCGACGCAGGATATCATCATATA
>JAYMSF010001142.1:0-12709 GCA_036897335.1 Silene vulgaris | reverse complement strand
GTGGGTATGTGTTTTTTTAATCTAAAGTTTGCGATTTTTAGGGTTATATTTGTATCTTATTGTTAGTTAGGTATGTAATTTTGATGGGTTTTTTTTAGTATTGTAACTATGTTTTTACCCGATTTGATATGAGTTGATATTGTCATCTGGTAAATTGCTGTTTTTATCGGGCATGGATTAGCATTCTGGTGCATGCATTATCCCATGGTAAAGTAGCTACATGTTGAAGAGTAATCGTTTCGCGATATGTTGTTGAAGTAGCCTTTGTAACCCAGATGAACATTTCATGTAAATGTTGCGATACATCTTACCCCTCTTATCTCGTTACGAGGGAGGCTATGTTGTTGGTGTTGGAAGGATATCCTTCGAGCTGTTATTCAATTAGGGAAATTGAACCATAATGAAATTTGAGACTACTAGTGCATGCACAATAATACCCTATTGTTTTTCAAATACTAGTTTGTTCAGTGGTGCCTATAGCGAGGCAAAAAAAGGTTAGATGTATGCAATTGGGCTTATGTTCCGATATGAGAAGCGCAAATTGCTTAGTGAGTTTGATTTATAATCATAAATTCATTTGAATTCAGCTATTTGACTACAGCCCATAGTATTGAAGTCGAGATTCTATGTGGAGAAGATCATAATACGGAGTAATAGATTGCAATTGTAATGAACTTTCCTATCTGTGTGAAATATGGTGTGCTGATGGCTCATTCTGCATTGTGCTTTAGATTGTTAGGATTGCAAAACCCTGAAACTTGTATGACTTCATATATTATACTCGGTGCGAAGAGATCTATACAATAGTAAATCTCAGTTTTGGTCATGGTCGATATATCACCTGTTATGGTGATCGCTAAAACCTTTACCAAGTTTTCTCGGAGTCAAGGCCTTGATTTAATACCATGATCTATGCTGATGAATGTTTGAGGTGGTGTTTTTTTCATAAGCTTTAACACTATTTGTCATATTTTCCGTGTGTGTCAGAATCAAGGGAAGTACAATGTGAAGAAAATAAAGCAGCCCCTGAGAAGAACAAGGCCGGTAGACAGTTTAAATCTCCGGAGCAGCTCCAGGGCTTAGAGAATTTTTATAATGGTGACCACTTGTTCCCTTTTTTGCATGTTCTGATGAACTGTGTTTATCTGTCTCCATTTTGTGCATAGTTGACAAGGTTTCCATATCATGTTGTCCATGTATTTTGGTTAAGTTGGTCTGAATCTTCATATGATCTTGAGTACCCAGGGTCCCGTTTTACACTTTGAGACTTCATTTTAACCCAAAACATGAGAAATTGCATAAAATAGTCGTGCTGGACACTTAGACTGGTACCCTAATTGGGGTGTTTCAACCAAATTTATGTAATTTGGATTGTATTGCAGAGCACAAATACCCAACTGAGTCCATGAAGGCAGAGATAGCAGTTAAGCTAAATTTGACAGACAAGCAGGTTTCCGGGTGGTTTTGCCACCGGAGATTGAAGGATAAGAGAGCGTTATTAGAAGAGGGGTCACAACACTCACAAGCACCTCAAAGACCGGATTTATCAAGTGGTGTTATACAAGATCGTGCCAGTGGATTGAAGCAGGATTCGTGCAGTAGCACCAAGCAAGCAGATCATAAGAGGGCTGATCTTAGGGAGGTTGAAAGTTGGCGATATCATCATGAGAATATTCCAGCTGAAGAGCAAAGGAGTCTTGGTGATGGAAATGAGATGGATGATACTTCTTCAGAGAGTAACTCGGCTCTACAAGAGAGCTTTTACCCTCAGATCAGCCGTAGCTTACCTGTGGAAACTACGGAGTTTCATGCTTCAAATGGATTTATTCAACCTAGCAAGGGACGTGCGGGTCCATCAGGCTACTTGAAAATCAAGGGTCTAACGGAAAATGCAGCTATAACTGCCGTGAAAAGGCAACTAGGTAGGCATTATAGGGAGGATGGACCGTCACTTGGAATTGAGTTTGACCCGCTTCCTCCAGAAGCTTTTGAATCACTGAGCAGGAACATTAATGAGGGTAAGTACATTTCTCTCAACTAATTTAATCCCAGCTTTCATTGAGCCAAAAACGTTGTTACTGAGAGAACGAGAGGATGCAGAATGGTCTCCATTTTGCTTTTGCGAAATAAGAATGTAAAGTGTATAGCTTATTGTGCATCGAACTTGAGGTAACTTGGTCCTTTGGATGTCATTACATCATGGGAAAAGAAGTAACATACTCGTATAAGTTTCTAGACATTGTGAAGCATAGGTAGTTGTTTAATCTGAATAGAATGGGATCAGAGTTGGGTTCATTAGCTAGGGGTAACTTCTGTCCACAAATATTTGGTTGGTTTCACAAGTGAAACTGTTTCACAAATATCGGGGTTTCATACAGGACCTACTGAACTATCAAGCAAGAACTTATATGACAGTCTTACACATGAGAGTGTGATACCAAACCCATTCACCGTGAAATTAAACGAGGAATGCATAAATATGTGGGTTGGTTTAACATGTGAGATTGTCTCATACAAGATTCACTGAAACTATTATTGGCTGGTTTTGTGCGTGATTTTTGGTATATAATTTTTAAGTTTAATGTGTTTTCGGTCGTAGTAGTAGCTTCCATGTGAATCTGTAAATCCCAACTCAATGGTGTTTGTTTCTCTTCTTTGTTCTGCAGATTTTTACGGAGTCCCTGAACACGACATATCTGGAGCTGGAAGTCATAAACATCCTAGACTTATCATGGTAAGTGTAGTTGGTAATATGACCTCTTTAATTTCTATTTTAAATATCTTTTTGTGAAAACCGAGTTTACTACACTTCTACATTTGGCTGTCGGTTGTTGCATTAGCTCTTATCATGTGAATGTTCATTATACATTCAGAGCTTTCATGGAAGAGTTAGATTCTACAATCTTAAAAATTAAAATTGATATTACTCCGTATAATGTGTTCATAGTATTGGCGTTTCCTCAGGAGGGTTCTCTTTTTTCATAATCACATACAATCTACAATGCCAATGTTGATCAAAGACAGACAAAATACTTTGATTGTTGTTACTAATAGTTACTTCTATTGTCCCATTTATGTTGCCCCCACTTGACTTTAGTGGTCAATTAAAAACTTCGAAAATAATTTTCAAGAACATAACCTGTTTTTACGTTACAAACTTACAACGTAAAATTTGTTGCTTTGATAAATCAAACTAGACAAATTTTACATTTGTATATCTACGTATAATTGAAGGAATTAATGCTCCAAGTGCAAAGGGTTTAACCACCAAAGTAAAATGGAGAATATAAATTTGAGACCTTCTGGCTGAAGAGATAGAAGTGATTTGCATTTCGGTTTGTGAGCTTGTGCCTCACTGAACTAAGTACATATAGCTAGGCAGACGGACTGAACCGTTTCTTTCTTATATGTACACCCCAGTTGATAAATGCGGAAAAAATGTCGTCAGCATTTTTCAAATTGATATATTTGATTGACAGATGAGGAATGAGATGCAGCATGAAGCTCCAGCAAACATGTACTTGCATAAGTCAGACCCAAACAATTTCTCTTTCCATCAATCTAAACAAAAGTTCCCTTTTCCGAACCAGTACCGCACTTTTCCTGATCCGAAGTCCTCTTTTGGTATCGACTCTCGCTCCGCTCGAGACAATTCAGACTATAGTAGCAGTAGAAATCTCAGTGAAGGGTGTACGAATGATTTGGTGAGCATAAGATCAGATTCTCGGTTGGATCACCCTCTTCAGGCATATGGTGGAAAAGTCAGAAACCCGAAGAACACCTTGCCCGTTTATGGTAACGTGGTTCCTAAGGTTGTTCGTCAAAAGGAACAATTATTCTCCAGGCCTGCTGCTTTGGCTGATAGGCACAACGATCTCATGTATAAAGAGGATAGACTGCCACCATTTAACAGGGTAATAAACTTGGGCCTTATAACATCCATTTTTTCTCATTACATTCTGTTTGCATAAATAATTTGTTGTGAATGTAGATGACATTTCTTTTAAATGGCAGGATGAAGAGGTCGATGTTGGGAGAAGACACACGAGTGAACATAACGATCTAGTCAAATTGAAGATGCGGCCAGCAAATGAGCTCAGAGTCTGTTAATTCCCCTATATTTTAACAATATATTCTTTTCTAGGGATGATCTCTTAAGCTAATATTCGTGTTATCTTATGTCTTCAGGCTAACAAGAGAGGGAGAGAGGAGGTTCTGGAGGAAGATTATGCCATCAGCACATCATCTCAAGATCCAGCGCTGTGGTCGAAACAGATGAAAGGGTAAGCCAAAATGACGTCTTAGATCTTACAACTTAAGTCTAAGTTGAAGTTTTACTTAATATTTGCTTTGTGGTGGCAATACAGGCTCAAAGACTCGTTATTCTTTTGTTCTAGGTTACAATCTAATAAAGCAAAATGGTCCACTAAATTGACTGCATTTCTTCTTATCATGAAGTAGTAGCCATTCGATGTAATCTCTGATGAATCATTGGTCATCCAAAAACAGCCTATCTATGTTATGCTGCATCCATCTGACCCTTTCTAGCTCACCATTTGGATGAGCTCTTGAGGCTTAAGTGTTCGCTTGTTATAATACAAGCTTAAAATATTTGAATATATAGCTATTTCTCTCAGAAAAGTTTGCTTTGGTTTACTCTCAGATTTACTTTTGCTCATAGTGGGAACAGTATTTCTAGCTATGTAGTAGTTTAGTGATTAGACACGGTTATTTGTGAAGATCTGGTGTTAGCGCCTGCTTGTTTGCTGCCATTTCTTGGTTGAAAGAAGTTGTCAATATTTTGTTGCTTTCTTTGGGCATTGACCTGTTACTGTTATGCCATTTTTTTTTGTCAATATGGCAAATTTATGATTATCGACTTTACTACTTATGACCTTTTTTTTCCGCCATCTTGTTTGAAATGGATTTGAGCCGGGTAAGCCAATTGCGACAAAGCTCTTTCTCGTGTGTTTTAATATTGCTCCTCCAACTAGAGACCTTTGATTAAGTTAGATTAACCCCTGACCAATTTTTTGTTTATCTAATAACTAATAAGTGCTCATGTGTTAGGATTAGGAAGTAGCAAGATACCCTTTATGTTGCCAATAAGAGATTTTCTGGATACCGTCCTGAGTCGACAATACGATGTTATTTTTTCTCATTATATTAATTCTATTTACTTTCTTCATTGGATTCGTAGGAATTTTATTTAGTCAAGAAGAAATAGGATAGGATGTATTGGTGAAATGGTGAACTCCACTGACATTCAACGTTGAATATTTCCGTCGATTGATATGAATTTGCAATAAATGCAATTTTGTCACTTGGTATATACTATTGGGGGATACATGTAGTAATATTTTTTTGAATTATACCATTAACCTGTATGTATCGTATTTCTAACAGGCCAATGGAAATGCCTTCGAGTTTCAGTGAGGATGAAACCGCAGAAACAAGCTCCTCTATGGAACAAGGATTGTGATTAGTGATGATTTGAGTTCCAACAGTTTCAAAGCAGGTGCCCTGCCTATCAGTGACACTGCTTCCAGCGAAACAACAGAAGGGCTGTACAGTTGCCTAGCGAGGATAGATGGGGTTGCATCAAAGTTCACTTATTAGCCAAAAACGTCTCATCTCGGTGATTGGTCAATCATTCTGTCTCGGGTCAGGTCACCCCGTGTCCATATGTGCAAATCCTGAGACTTAGGGAACTTGTGTAGAATTAGTGTCGAAATTATTGTGCAAGTTCTACATATGTAAAAGCCAATTTTCTATGGCTCGAATTTGTTGCTAGCTTTAATGATATCTTCTTTTTGATGTTCAAACTCCTGGTAGTCACAGACTCTCTCAGTTGGCCTAAAATTTTGGGAGCTGAATTTTTACACTCTTTGTTCGGTGGAAGGGGAATCACAATGACAGTTTGGATGTTATCGGAATCCAAACTTGCGTTATTGTTACTTGAGTGTCATTTCTCGTGGCTTTATACACTAAGCTGATGTTCACAGTGAATAATGTTATGGCAAAATGGGAGCAACATGAATAGTGTTTGTGTGGATGGTTCGGAAGCATATTATATGAATACCACTTCTAATGACCTGAAATCTAAGTCGAGTAAGTCTCTTCAGAGTCTGTTTCAAATAGTCTAATTATGTAGACGTTCGAACTAATAAGTTGTCCCAACTGAATCACATTAGTAAAAGGCACCTAAATCTAGTGCATATATTTGTAGGGACTCCTGACACTGACGCTACCCAAGATGCTGATAGCTAACACTTGCCAACCCATGTAACCATGTTTGGTATGCATGTACTTTTTGTCCCTACTGCGGATTTGAGTCGGCTAGGATTGCAAAGGTGTTATACACGGAGTACGAAGACCTTCGTACTCCATAGAAGAATTACATAGTATGATTGACGTGTTTCTAGAGTATTAAACCTGAAACCTTCGATTGCTTCGTGCGTTGGGTAAGCTGGATGATTTAGTTTAAATTTTAAGTTTGATACGAGTATATGATCGATCATGCAGATGAAAAAGCAAGAGATTTGATTAGAGCTGTCAAAATTAACATGTTCCGAATGACCGACCCGAATAACCGGTATCCGCATCCAACCTGACACGCAAATGAAGAACCTGAGTATGACCTATTAACATGTAACCTGAATTTATCCGAACCACTATGGCCAGCCTGAATATTTATTGTAACAAACTAATCATCCTTAAAGAACTGAATAGTAATAAACCGAAAATGACTGGAACCCGGAACGGCCCTACCCACCCCAAATTCCTGCTAACCTGAAAGTAGCTCAAGCCATGACCCGACCCGAACCTGATCTGAAACTCGTAAATCAATTTTACATGTGTTTGAGAATTGTGAAATTACACGCAAAAGTTGGTCCAAAACCTATAAATGTCCTTAAGGACAATCTTTGGGTTAGGACGATTAAAGGCCACCTGACTTGTTTCTAAGAACAGAAAATTGAAACAATGTTGCTCGTGCAATGACCGAGCCTAACTTATAGGTCCACTACCTTGAATTGGCTTTATCCTCATTATTTTTTTTTTTTTTTTTTTTTAAATCCCAAAATGGGGATTTAATTTATATCATGCAAATCCTCACTAACAGCAGCAGCAACATTGACAGGGATGTCATTCACCCATTCCCTTCTACCTATTATCCATGGTAACACATGAGCTAGATTATGTGCAACCGTATTAGCTATTCTACGCACACAAGACCAACTAATACTGTCAAAACTATTACAAAGTAAGTAAATATCTTCATAAATTAAGAAAAGTGAACTTCTTCCTCTTTTTTGTTGCTGCAAATCTTGGACAACAATGGCGCAATCACTCTCCAAAACTAGCGAACGGATTCCTCGTGAATTTGCTTCCTTCAAACCAGTAAGAATGGCAACGGCTTCAGCTTCCCCAGGCTCCATCGTCTCACGCATTTGTACCGTAACACCCCAACATATCAGCCCTGCCGCATCTCTACATGCTACCCCTACTCCTACACCCATCCCATCAATAACACCTGCATCCACATTAACTTTATACACCCCCTCTCCCGGCCTTTCCCATCGAGACACATTCATAGTCGTATTCCGCAACCCAATTGCACTCTCGTCACTTTCTCGCATCTCCCATAGTAGGGCCTTCACTCTGTTTGTCACTTCAACCGTCTGCCACTGTCGATTCTCAGTCGTATTAGTTATTGGTTCATAATTAATGAGTTATTTCATTTATTTGGAAAAACATAGACAATCAATATCTTATTTCTCGTGATAATGATAGTTTTACGACATAGACTTCTAATGATAAACTAAAAAAGTACAGAGTAATACTAAAAAGATTATTCTCGTCATTTCAATAACTAAATTTTATTTTACTAAACTATTACTCATAAAGAATAAAAATAAGTAAATAATTGATTGAGGTATAGCCGTGTAGGTGCAAATGTTAGTTAGAATAGAGTGATCATGATTGAATTGATCATATTGTGTTACGAAGGATAAACTAATTACGTTACTAAATTCTCCTTCTATAGAATTACGATCTATTTTGTGTGAAAACATTCTTTAGGTGTTTATTCCCATGTAATTGATAATTAGTTTTCGGGGTTCGCTCCTATTATATACCAAAAAAAAAATGCATGGTATTTTGATTTGTATATAAGATTACACATTTTAATTTAAAACCGACATATTATTCAAATATTTACTATACGATCGTGAACATAATTTTATTTTTTGTTATATATCTTTTTTTGGTGCACACTTATACTTAATTTACATGTAATAAATTAGCTATGGATGATAACATTGTTTTATAAACACCCCTTCAAAAGTACATAGAATACATTCTAGTATGGTGAATCTAGTGTATGTCTTCAACTTTTCCTAAATATACTTTATTAATTTGATACAAGGTGGATAGAATAAGTTGAGGCCATCCTTAAGCTACTTTACTTTTATTGATGTAAGCATGGTCACTATTATTACTTGCTCAATTATCTAAATTATGCAACAAAACCATGGACCATTATTTTTGATGTAACCTAAAGTTTGGGATGATAAGCTTTATTTGTGGCACCTCCATCATTTCATGTAAAGTGGGCTTTCAATGCATGGACCTTTCCGTTGTTTGATTGTCTTCCTTGTGATGGATCACAAATTATAACGGAAAATATGATCAGTTTATAATAAAACATAATTATCCACAAATTCTCATTTATGAGATACTGCTTACGTTTGATCATAGATTATCAGATTTCTGCATCATATGTTTATAACGCATTATAAATGAAGTTTTGTGTTGTTTAAGACACATTAGGAGCCTCATCAAAGTCTTCTAATTTATACATATTTATTGTTGATTAGAAGAACTTTGACATCAATTCGAAGCATGGAGTAGTTAAGTTTGGTCACCCAATAAGCTTGAACTTTTTAAACATTACCTAAGTCTTGTCATTTATCCAAAAAAAAAAAGGTTGGTTTACATTATAGTTACTCACTTATATGATAAACTAACTCAAATGCACAATTTTCAAATATGCAAAATCATTATCTCACTATCATTCACCTATACAAGTGTTATATTTATCATTCTTTTTGAATTTGGTGTAAAGAGAATCACAAAACAATTATAAGATTGTCATTAGTATCGTCTCAAAAGAGTTTACTAGCTAAATTAGGTAACATACAAAATGGATATGTAACGCCAACAAATGTGAAAATTTGGTGAAGTTGAATCGTTTTGATGACACTAATTAAATCAACAACTAAGAACTCAATGTCTACTTTGTTTGTCCAGCCCGACTCTAACGGAATTACACAACATCCATGAACTGTGACCATATAGAAATTCAACCAAATAGATGCCTAATAATATTAACTTTTAATGATCTAAATAAGATCAAATTAACATTTATTTTAGTTTTTTTTTTAACTTAAAAAAAATATGCATACAACTAAAAATAGTTTAAAGATGAAACTATTAGTCCAACCATGAACCACACAAGAAAATGTTTGCTTGTATGCAAACTATGATAATGACTCCAACCAGTCCCGTCCATACTTGATCCAAACTTGAAAACATAAGAAAATTATGCAAATCTAATATGGATATAAACATGTTTTAACGTGATCTATAACTATTAGAGTGATCCGATTACCATCAAATGTAAAAATAACGATCAAGTCAGTCATAACTTCTGGTATTATTTACATTATTGTGCTACAAAAATCATTGAAGTATGGGAAAAAAAAATACCCAATATCATTAAAACAAAAGAAGGAGAAAGAACTTGATCCAAACTTGAAAACATAAGAAAATTTATAATGATAACATGATTTGATAATGGCTCAAACTGGCCAATCAGGAGGTATGCCATTCAGGCTTAGCAAAACTATCCACTCTGAAATCAAAAATTGGCTTGAACTGTAGACCCTTACAGTGGTCTAAAAGTCGAATTGGCTTGACTCAGTCCAACTTGACTCGAGCTTTATTAACCCGATTTGAAATTACCCGACTCCAAAAAATCCTATCATGAATTACTTGAATTGACCCAAAATAACTTAAAATAACTAATTTAAGACCACGCCTAGCATCACATAAAAAATTACAATAATTATTGTTTCAATGTTAAACCACGACTAACTAAATCCTATAAAAATTTACAATAATTCATTAAACCTATATTATCTAAATAGGTAATTCTTCAAAACACGCTTTTTGGTCAAATTAACTAACTAAATCTCTCTTGATTGTTGACCCAGAAATGCTCTGCCCCTAGATGACTCGACCGTCGACCCAAGTGACCCAAAATAACTCGCATCAATATACTCGTACCAAGAAATAACTGATCAAACCCCAACCGATCCTACTGAAACACGCCCCGATTACTCCGTTTGACCGATTACCAAACCTACAATATCACCAAATGATTGTTCGATCCGACTAGACTCGACTCGGCTCGAACTAAATCAACTAATGATATTGACCCCAAAAAACATGAATTAATTCCTCCGGAAAAGAAAGAAAAAGAATGGACCACAAACAAAAAATATTTCCTTTAATTTTCTTCGTATCATCTTCAATCTCTCTCCCTCTCAATACTCATTAGTCATTTCCCCTTTCTCTCTTTTTTCCTCTTTTCCTCTTTAACGCAAACTTGGACTACTACTCTCACTCTTCCTCTCTTTCTCTCTCCTCTCAACCTTCGAATCACTCAGATTCTCTCATTTTCATCATTTTCACGCATTCATCATCATCATCATCATCATCATCATCATCATACTCTCTCCACATTCATCATCATCATCATCATCATCATCAACAACAACAACATCATAATTTTTACTATAATCAGTTCATATTGTTGTTCTAATTACCGTAACTGTTAGTAATTTTTTTGAAATTTTTGCGGCGGAAGTCAATCGCGGTTTGACTTTACGTAGACTGACACTACTACTACAATCATTCTACTCGATTTCGATTTTTTCCGAAATTAATCAGGAAATTGAGCTGAAATTAGCTTCAAATTGCCACAAATTTCGGCGTGATTCGTTATGCAATCGATTGAGGAAATTACGAAGTTATGAACAGTTGTTAATTTGGAGATTTTTGAAGGAAATTAGTTGATTGATGGAGTATGAAAGGAGTTAATTGTTTTGAGAATGGATGATAATTTGAGATTAATGTTTGATGAATTATTATGATTTAGATTACTGATTTTGTTATCGAAAATATGGATAGAATCACATCGGATCTTAATCGGAGTAACGGTACAAAAGAACGAGATACGGAACAGGTAATTTCGCATCTTATTGATTAATTAATTAATTTAATTTATGTATTTAATTTAGTATATTTTTTTGTTTTGAATTATTACGAGTATAAATTTTGTTGATATATGATGTTATATTTTGCTGTATTGTTGATCGTATGTGTAATTCGGAATGCTTGAAGCTTGATGATTAGTTAATTAGTTGTACGAGTAATAATTCGTGTCGCGATTCGTATAGTGCTGATAGATTGGTGGAACAATAGTTTGCAGCGTGCAGAGAGTTTGCTGATGTGCTTTCGAGTGAAAATGCGCTTGGAGTATGCTGTAGAATTTGGATTTTAGAGCAAAGAAAATCGGATAATTTATATAGTTAGCGTATTGTGGATTGTACTTGTTGATGATACGGTATTTGTAAGAAGAGTAATTATTCATGTCGTGATGATCCGGTGTTTGTAATTATGAGTATTGTGGATTGTACTAGCTGATATAGATTGGTGAAAAAATAGTTCTGACTTCTGAGCATGTGGACCGTGTGCTGATGTGCTTTCGTGTGAAAATGATCTTGGAGCATGCTGTAAAATTCGGATTTTAGAGCGACAAAAATAGTTAGCATTTATTGAGCTGGGAGCAAGATTAGTTTGTTTGTGGTAATTAATAGAATGAAAGAGATAGGAGTTGGCTTGTGAGATGTTTTGGCCATTTAGATTTTGGTTCCTAATTAGGAATCAGTAGGTGTCATTTTCGCTCCGTAGCTGTTTAATAAGGGTTGAGTGTCGAATGAAAAGTGCTCTCTGGTAGTGGTCAGGAATTAAAGCTGGAATCGGGAAAACTCTAACCTACCTAGAGCAATGTTTTGTATATTTGTATGTACTCGAACAGATACTTATCTTGCATGAGAATTATTGTATTTTTGTTTCACAACGAAGAGTTGTAAAAATTAAGATTGTTTGGTATGGAAATGCCTGGATGTCGCTTTACTTGAGAAGCATCTGATAGATTGAGTTACTTTAGAGGAGATTATTTTTCTTTGTCAGTAGCAAACACACGATCTAGTATATATCATCAGTATTTGTAGGTATGACGACCAAATACACCGATATCTATAAATATAACCCCATATCCTATAGAAGTCAATTCTCACCTGCCGAACAACCATTATATGTGTACCTGGGGAGTAGAATTAACTTGGATAGCCATGGAAGTCGCAACAATTTATGAAGTCTTGTGTACAACAATGGTTGACAAAAAATCTTCTCGGGACTTGTTCAAGCAAGTTTTACTTGCCAATTAACCGGGGAGTATAGACTTTTTTTTTTTGATAAGATAAAATACAGTGGTATTAATTAGGGGACACCCAGGGGGGGGGGGGGGGGGGGGTTGGGCAGATATACCATTCAAAGTTACTCTATATTAGAATAACGT
>JAYMSF010001141.1:0-12713 GCA_036897335.1 Silene vulgaris | reverse complement strand
CACACAACAAAAGAAAAAAATATTTTTTTAAAAAAAAAAAAAAAAAAAAAAAAAAAAAAAAAAAAACGTAAATGAAAAATAAACCTCAATTAAACCAAGTTTTCGAGTCTTGGATTACCCTTTTCGATCCTAAAACAAAAATATTTTCCGCTACCAAAGCGTCCAAGCGACCAAGCCCCTTTGTGTATGCTCCGTGTTTCCGTATTATACAGTCAAAATTAACAGTTGGAAGAAAACCTCAAACAGAACCCTTCCTCTCGAACGTTTCCACTTCGCCGCCGCACCTCGACGCCACCGCCACCGCCGCCGCCACCGCCACCGCCGCCGCTACCGTAAGTTATCGAACTAACGACCTTCTTTAATCTTAATCGAGATAATTTAATTTCAATGTATCGTCAATCAATCAATAATCATCATCAATTATATGTATATATTGCGTTTCATATGATTGTTTAATTGATTTTTAATTTTATTAATTACTACAGCTTCAAATCAATTGCGTGTTTATTAAAGAATTAAAGGAAGTTTAGGGATGGATAATACTGTCGGAGAAAAGATTGTTCCAGAAGTAATTGATACTAGTACTAAGGAAGTGACATCGAAGCTTGCTGATATTAATTTGGAGAGTTCTGAGGTTGTTGTTGATGATAATGATGATGTCGCCGAACCGTCTTCCGATGCCAAAGGAGGTGAGGATGTTTCCGTCATTTCTTTAAGGTGTTTCAGTCATTTATTTACGTTTCCGTTCTATGTGCAAGTTGTTGCTGTGCATTACTCCCTCCGTTCGCTGTAATTTGCTTACCTTTGATTAAAATATCCCTCACAAAGAATGAAAAAAAGGTAAGAAATGTTTGGGACAGAGGAAGGAAGATGTAGGAGCTAGTGCACATTTTGACTTTTAGGACTTGCCTTTGATGTGTAGATAGTTTGGACAATAGAGATGATGCTAGTTTAGCTTCTTGCGGTGGTAAATGAGTTATGGGATGTTGTGAAGTGAAAAGGAATAATATGAAAGCAAAACAATTGCAAGATATGGTATTTTTTTTTTTTATCGTTGCGGTTGGGCGCATGGTTTAATTAGTTTTGATTTTGATACACATGAGTCAGGACGATTTTATTGTTACTTGTTGACATACGAGCTCTTAGGTTTAGTTTGGTTTGATATGGTTCGTTTTTAAAATTGAAATATGGTAATGGTGTGATTGCAAATGTTACTCAAGGATTGTTGAAATACGAGATGCTTAGGACATGCCTTTGTTGCGTAAATAGTTTGGAACTTTGGACTATAGAGATGATGCTAGTTTAGCTTCTTGTGGTGGAAAGTCGGATTTGGAATGTTGTGAAGTTTCAAGGAATACAATGTATGTGAAACAATTGGGACTTCTGGTATATTTTGATCTATGTGGTTGGGCGCATGTTTTAATTAATTTGACACGAGCTAGAGATGACGCTAATTACTGTGCTTCCGTATTTGTAATGTGTTTGGCAGATGGTGCAAAGAAGAAGAAGAAGAAAAATAAAAGCAAGTGAGGACCTTCTTTTGTTTTGGTCTCTTGAATCTTGTTGAAACAAATTTGAGTTTAGTTTTTATGCGTTGGCTTAGATCGATTATCTGATTGATGTGAGAAATGTTATCTTCAGGAAAAAGAAAGAGCCTTTGCAGCAGACAGATCCTCCGTCTATTCCTGTGGCCGATCTTTTTCCATCTGGGGATTTTCCAGAGGGTGAAATTCAGCAGTACAAAGATGAGTAAGTATTCACCATTCTTCTACTAATAATCTCTTAGTGCCCATAAACTTTTTCTTATGTTTTTTTTGTGGCTGTGTGTTCTTACTCTAGATTAATTGCTCATCAAAACCGTTTGGTATGATCTTAAGTGTTCAAATATGTAATTAAAATTGATTCACATTATTATTGTTGTCATCATTATTACTGAGGTTTTTGTTGCAGGCTATTATACATGATCTAATTTTCCCTAATTTTCTCTATGGTCAACTTGTGAGTTATGAGGTTTCCTGCATGATTTGTGATTGTCTGGTTTCAGTGTGCTCGGTTCTAGACTTTTAGTTGGGCATGCAGTGATGGTAGGTTAGACGATCTTTAATTACTTTATCTTACCAAACAACCACTTTCCACCATCCGTTTTTGTCCTTTTACCAACCTTGATTTTTTAGGTAGGTTTTTCTTTTTTAGTATCGTTATCCCTAATCATCTACATATTCACACTGAAACATGACTGTACTCTTCACTAGTCTGGTTTTATCATTGATGTACGAATTGCAATGAATTTAGTTGCAGTTCTTTCCTCTATCCACATCCAAAGTGACAATCTTGTCTAGGTTTCTCCTTGCTATCCACTTTGGAAAGAGGATTTGTCTCTGGCTACAATTCATATCTGCTTAATCTTTCATCTACTCTTTTTATTGCGAGTCAATGCTTAGTACTCTTTGATAATGATGCCTGTTATACTAATGAAACTTTGTTGCTGCTGCTGATGCAGTAACTTATGGAGAGTGACTTCTGAAGAGAAGAGAGAGCTGGATCGTTTACAAAAGCCTATTCATAACTCAGTTCGCCAAGCTGCTGAAGTTCATCGACAGGTTTGTCCTCCTACCTGACAAACATTAATTGTTTTGCTTATGAGATGCATTACAGTTAGTAGTATCTGTGGTTAGGTTCGGAAATATATCAGAAGCATTGTGAAACCTGGGATGTTAATGACTGACCTATGCGAGACTTTGGAAAACACAGTCCGTAAATTGATATCTGAAAATGGGCTACAAGCTGGCATTGCCTTCCCCACTGGATGTTCTTTGAATTGGTAATTTTTCTTTTTAATGTAGTTAAAATTGTTAGTATGCACTATGCTTTTACCATATCTGGGACTTTATTGCTTTATATTCCTGATCAGGGTTGCTGCTCACTGGACACCCAATACTGGAGATAAAACTGTGCTGGATTATAATGATGTAATGAAGTTGGATTTTGGAACTCATATTGATGGTAAATTTCTTGAAGATCCTATATTAAATAGGAGTGCTTTGGCTGAATATTCCTCACAAGCAAAGTTATATCATTTTGCATTGGCACCAACATGGTTCTTCCATTCTCCACTTTGCAGGACACATAGTAGATTGTGCTTTCACTGTTGCATTTAATCCTATGTTTGATCCACTATTGGAGGCTACACGTGAAGCAACAAATACTGGAATCAAGGTATTTATTATCTCCATTGACCTACAATCCTTTTAGCATTTAAAATCACTTTGCAATTCATTGATTAGTAGTTTTTGCTGAGCTTATTGCAATTCTTATTTCACTTCAGCTGTCATGATATTATAAGTGATGAAAGTCTACAAAGTTTAGCTAACTGTCTTCTGCATAATTTGAGATTTTTTTTTTTATTAATGACAAGTGTTTTTGCCTAGTTAAAAAAAAAGATTTAAGAATTTAGAGGGGGGGAAGATGCCTGTGTTTGGGAACTTGATTTTTTTTGGATTTTTAGCTGTAAGTCTTTATTGAGAACGTTGAGTAGACCTAATGCTTCCTCTTTGAGCCTGGCACAACAAGCAACTTGAAAATCCAAATTAGTTTTGAGGTTAGAGCTCTTTCCTGGATTATGGTGTTAGGAGATGATTAATGCTTATGATATCTTACAGAGTTAAGACGGAGGCAGTATGTAGCATAGGCCTGCACTTTTGAGTTTTATGTTGGAAGAGTACCGAGGATGGTTCTCTTTTGTCCGTACATTGATTTTAGATAGTACCTCGGTATCCGGGAAGAGAATTGGTACACTCAAGCAGTGTAACTCATTATTGAGTACCCGCTTTGTGGGGTTAGATTGAAGTGAAGGAGTATATGTAATTTTGCTCTAATGCAGTGTCTTTTGTGTGTCTAGCTAGAGCTGTATTTTCGAACATTGTATTGGTTCATCATTAGGTAGAGCCGTATAGCGCACTTGAGGTCAGGTTATTAATCTAATTATCTTGCTTCCTTAAGGGCTAAGGTAGCAGGGGCATTTGTTAATACCTCAATTATGCTTCTTCAAAGGAATTGAGATGGCTCCTTCTTTGTTGTAGCTTATTTTATTTTTAGAACCATTACTAGGGACTTAGGGAGTACTGGATAATATTCTGCTCAACATTCACTCGGAAGCTTTTTCCTAAAGCCTTGGTATTCTTTCAGTACACTTGGTTGTTATAAATTATTTATATGGAGAATAAACCGTGATGTAATGCAATATATCTAGATTCCAGACGGAGATAGATATTATATCCAAACTGCCCAGTAAGCCTTACTACATAGGCCTTTGAGTAATTGAAATTGTTTTTTCTTACAACCCTTATGCGGATCTCCCATTTTGTTGACAATTTGACATGTGCTCTTCCTTGATAAATCTGCGCCACTTCTAGGCTTCAGTTTTGGAGGGTTTACCGTGGATTAAATGTAGCATTTTAGCTAGCTGCCCTATTGGCCTTTACTTGTTAGTTGAATTTTGTCAGTAATTTATTGATTAATGCGTGTGCTTGTTTCTATTTTGTTTATACATACTAGGAAGCTGGGATTGATGTGCGTCTTTGTGATGTTGGTTCTGCTATACAAGAAGTGATGGAGTCGTATGAGGTTGAAATCAATGGAAAGGTCTTTCAAGGTAATTTTTGTTAAGCTTCAAACTTTCCATTTATCATTATATTTTTAATTTACACTTCCGAGTTATGAATTATGATACTCCTTTTGGCCCTAATGTGATATGTATTTCTGTTTTACTCATTTCATGTTGATGTATTTGCTCATCAAAATCCCGGGTACCAATGTAGTCATCTGTGACTAAATGAAAACTTTCGGTGAAAAATAATGTTCTTGGTTCTAGTTAGTGGACTTATTTATTTATTTATTTCAATTGTTTGAAATTGACAGCTGCTTGTCTATTGAGAATTTGCTTATTGTCTTGGTTTCCAGTCTGGGTATCTTACGTACTACTTTTACTTCATTATTGACATGAACCTTACAATCCTAGTCAATAATAGCAGCTGTTTGCACCTTAACTCCGTTAGTTAGTAAAGGGGCCATGAGCCCATGATTCTTATGATCCTTGAGACTATATTAGTAAAGAGCTGAACTACTGAACTCTTGGATTGTCTCCTTCAGAGGCATGCTGGTTCAGTCTATATTTGCTTGTGGTGTACTGATGTTTGGTAGGTTTCAGTTGCTTGAGCTGTGGTTCCTTGATAAAATCTGTCACAGTTTTTTTTTTCTCAGGCTCATATTTTGGAGTACTTGATAACTCAGCTAGGAATTTGTGTTTTTCTAAAGGCTATGTTACTTGTGTTATGCAAGAAGTCTGACTTTGTGGTGAGGGCTGTAGCATCTATTCTTCAATTTAAAAGTGATACTATTTTTTTTTTTTCCGAATGGCAGTTAAAAGCATCCACAATCTCAATGGACACAGCATTGGGCCGTACCAGATACATGCTGGAAAATCTGTACCTATTGTGAAGGGAGGTGTGCAGACTAAGATGGAAGAGGGTGAATTTTATGCTATTGAAACTTTTGGGTCAACAGGTATAAATTCTTTCAGCGACAAAATTTGGTTTTGGGCTATTGTAATTTGTAAGGTTTTACCAATGTACCTGCTTTAATATTTGTTCGTATATCAATGCAGGTAAAGGATATGTCAGAGAAGATTTAGAATGCAGCCATTACATGAAAAACTTTGATGTTGGACATGTGCCATTGCGGTTACCTAGAGCAAAGCAACTGTTGGTTACTATCAATAAGAACTTCTCCACATTAGCTTTCTGTAGGCGATATTTAGATCGTCTTGGGGAGACAAAATATTTGATGGCACTGAAGAATTTGTGTGATGCTGGCATTGTTCAGGTATATTAAGAAATTTATATCCTTCTAACTTTCTGATAGTAGTATGTCTTGCTTTGCTATCAAGAATGCATACATAATTCGGCGACACATCATAATGAGCCATCAGTGGTACTGCCAGCATAAGATTTGGCAGGTTTTTGAAGTTCTGTTGTAAATGACCTTAGGCACTGTTAGCGTAGGTAGCTTTGAACTTCTGCCAGTGTGACCGTTTCTCATGCACGTCTATAGCACCTTTTTGAATGCTGCTTCGTTGTCTATGTTATGTAATAATCTTCTCTGTCTTTCTCACCTCCCCATGGTAGGAGATGGTTGTCTTTTGAAGGTTTTGTTTGTTTGCCTCTAGTATTAAGACACTTCCTGCCTAAGGGCTCGCTGGGGTTGGGGCTAAATGTTATTGGGTTCTTCCTATTTTCCTTAACTTTTCCTTACATTGTCCACAATTCCACATAACAGTTATGATTGTGTGGATTTAGCAAGTATAGGTTGACTGCTATGATTGTGTGGGTTTAGCATAGCAACCGTAATCTCAGTAGTTTAATGCTCGAAAACCTATGTCATCTGTTACTTGAGCCTGTAAATTTCTGAGAGAACTGCTGATGTTCCTAATCTGCAGAATCTCATTATTGTTGCTCATGTGTTTGATTTCGTTATAATGTACTAATAAGTTGAAGTGCGGTTCATAGCCACGGGCATTCATGTATGGTTTTTGTTTTTTTGCAGCCATACCCGCCTCTCTGTGATGTGAAGGGAAGTTACGTGTCTCAGTTCGAGCATACAATCTTACTCCGTCCTACCTGCAAAGAAGTTGTTTCAAGAGGCGACGACTATTGACATCCAAAACGTTACTTGTATTTCTAGATGTTTGGCACTATTACGTACACAGATTCAGATTTTGCCTTTTCATTCCTGATACTAGCTGCGATAAATTTTTACAAGCTATTCTCAGTTTACTAGTGGAAGTGTGGAACATGCCAAAAGATAAATTTCAATGATTATCCCAAGTCTTGTCTCAACTTTTAATTAATGTTGAATTTCCTTGATTCTGGGGGTAATTTAAGCTTTTACCAGTAGGCAAGCTGATAAAAAACCGACATGATTTGAAGACAGGATAATGAATATATAACGTGAGTCGAAAATACCACTTTGCACATATGCAACGTAAGAAGGATCGTATCAACTATCGACTACTGTCTACTGAGATCCAGTATTACGAGGTTACTGAACCGAAACCGAAAAAAGCTTGGCCCAAATGAAATCATTCCAATTATACTCGGTCTGACACCTAACAAGTGATCCGTTCAGTCAACACATCGAGCTAAACTCGAAATTAAGGTAAATTTGAACGAACTAACCTTGAACTGAACCCGAAATTAAGGTAGTCTCAAATCTCAATAAAACCCGATCTGACTAAACCCGATCCGAATATATCACACAAAATGGAGCTATATCATCCAACAACAGATAAAGGTAGTGTCCCAAACCAAGACTGAAAAAATGGCAACCAACTTTCTAAAAGGAACAACAAACCTTCTAATCACCTCCTGCAACTGCACCATAACAATTCCTACACCTTCCACCATCCGATTTCTCCCATTTTCCCCCTTTCGAAACCCTAATTTCTCGCCCCTTACACTTTCTCTCTCCTCCTTCGCGCGCCGCCATGTCCGCCTCCAATGCACCGCCGCGGAAACCACCGCCATCTCGCCGGACACTGCGGCGCCACCCGCGGCGCCGGATATGGCGATAGTGAGAGAGGCGGCGGGATTGCTGGAGATAAGAGTGGGGAAGGTGTTGAAGGCGTGGCGACATCCCGACGCTGATACGTTGTATGTTGAGGAGGTTGATATTGGAGAGGATGAGCCTCGGACGATCTGTAGCGGTCTTGTTAAATTTGTGAATATTGATCTTCTTCAGGTTTGATTTTAGTTTGGATTTTCTGTTTTTGATTTTCATTGTGTTTAATTGCTGGTAATTTGGGGAATTAATGTTATTAGTCTAGTAGCGGAACCAGGATTTTTAGTTAGGTGGCGAAAATTTTCAGGATAGAAGTGGTTATGTAATGAATTGACTGGAAAAAGTTTGAATGTACTCCCTCCATCCCGGTCATTTGTTTACCTTTTGTTTGGTATCAAATGGACCAAATTGAGGGAAACAATTGACTCAGACCCCCGAAATAGAATAGGTAAACAAATGACCGGGACAGAGGGAGTAACTAATTGTGTTTTGGGTTTACTACACCCTATGATTGTGTATAATTGTTGGTAAAATGGGGAACTAGTGTTGTTAGTGTAGGGGCGGAACCATGATTTTTAGTTAGGAGACACTAATAAAAAGTTCGAAAGTTTAACTAATTGTATGTTCGGTTTTACGAGACATACTAATAGAAAGTTGGTAAAACCACAAATATACAATTATGGTGATTGTGTATTGTTGTTGATGAAGGGTAATTTTGGGAGTTAATGGTTGATAGTTAAAGATGATTGTCGAGGGTGTAACCAGGATCAGTTGGAATTAGTACTCTAGTAAGGCAATACGGTAAACGAGTGGAAAAAAAAGGAGGTGAAAAGTCTAACTAAAAGTTTCAAGCTTTTTACTTTTTAGTACTCTAGTAAGGCAATACGGTAAACGAGTGGAAGAAAAAGGAGGCGAAAAGTCTAACTAAAAGTTTCAAGCTTTTTAGTGTCTTATTCCGCCACTACTTATCATTGTTACAACCGGACCTTGTAAGTAATTTAAATTCTTTTGCTACGAAGTAATGCTGGATTGTTTGTGAAAAGTTGTTCACAAATTGAAGATATTATTCCATGATTTAAAGTTTAAACAGAAAAGCTTCCATATCAATCACCTGTTATCACACAAGTTGTTAGTTCTTTGCTAGTGGACGAGATACTGGAGTAGGTGGAAATTATACAGGCAGGTCGGGCAATGGTCGACGAGATGATGTCTCCCCATTTGACTCGATGTATCGTTTATGAATTAATGTTCTGTAGTATTTCGATAAAATTATCTTTTTAGATACTCTTGTGGTTTTGTCGCTGTTGTGGTTGATTAGTATTGGAATTGGCAGTTGAATGAAGTTCAAGATTTCTGGGACGTTAGTATAATTTGTAGGGCATTCTATTAGATTCATTCATATTTATTTGTTTGCGGCTGAGTCTGACAAACCAAGAATTTAGTCTAGTATTTGCTCAACCAAACCTTCATCTGGGAGTTAATGTTAATAGCGTAGGATGACTGTCAAGGGGCAGAACCAGGAATTTTAGTTAGGATGTGGGAAAATTCGGTGGGAACTAGTGATACAATAAGGTAAACGAGCGGAAAAAAGAAGCGAAAAGTCTAACTAAAAGTTTTGCTTTTTATTGTCTTGGTTCCGCCACTACTTATCATTGTTAAACCCGGACCTTGGAAGTAATTTAATGTCTATTTGCTACGAAGTAATGCTGGATTGTTTGTGAAAAGTTCACAAATTGAAGATATTGTTTTATGATTTAAGCAGAAAATCTTCAATAATCAATCATGTGTTATCGAACAAGTTGTTAGTTTGTAGCTGGAGTTCATGGAAAATATACAGTCAAGTCAGGCAATGGTTGAAACTATTACTCCATAAGTGATGATGATGATGTCCCCCCATTTGACCCGAATATTATCATGTACGGAGTATGAGTTAATGTTTTGCAGTATTCGATAATGTTGTCTTCTTAGAAACTCTTGTGGTTTTGTCGCTGTTGCGGTTCTTTGGCATTAGAATTGGCACTAGTATGGAGTTCAAGAGTTTTGTGCTGTTAGTATGATTTATATGTCATTATATTAGATACATTCGTTTTTTATTTGTTTGCCGCTGAGACTGACAAACCAAGAATTTAGGCTAGTACGCTAATATTTGCTCAATCTAACCTTCATCTGTGAGAGTTCTTTATTCAATAATTCAGGCTAGTTATGTATGTGGTTGACTGCAGGATAGAAAGGTGGTGGTTCTTGCCAATCTGAAACCAAGGAATATGCGTGGCATCAAGTCATGCGGCATGCTCATGGCTGCTTCTGATGCATCACATGAGAATGTTGAGCTTCTTGTACCTCCAGAGGACTCAGTCCTTGGCGAGAGAATCTGGTTTGGCTCAGAAGATGAAAAGGAAAACCAACCTGATGCGGCATCTGCCAATCAGGTATGAAATTGATCAGTTACACTTCCTCTACTTACCTTCAAGATGCAAAACATGAGCCGTGGCCTACTTGATTATAGAAGAATATATCCTGTTCGGATTTCTTTTCCTACTGCTGTGTTCTGCATCTGTGGAGTATAGAAGTCAGCACTCGGCAGCTATGTCCCAAAGAAAAATTGATCCATGTGTGATGTGTCCTTTGTGTCAAATTCATTTATATGTCCAAATTCTGATCACTCGTTCACAAAAGAGTAGCTTACAGTTTTAAACTAAAATCAATGCGTATTCAAAATTTTGCTCCTACTAAAGTCTTCTCGAATTGTAATAATCTTGGTTCGGGGCAAACTAGATTTTAGGCTGTTTTACGTGACTGTATGCTTGTGCTACTCTAATCCTCCATTTTTCCCACTAATTACCATTTTAAGAAGAGTTTGTCGTTGACTGAATATGTGCAGATTCAGAAGAAAAAGGTGTGGGAATTAGTCCAACCTCATCTCAAGACTGATGCTGCTTGTGTCGCAGTGCTGGACGGGCGTTTCATGATGACTTCTGCTGGTCCTGTGGCTTCTTCATCCCTGATGAATGCAAATATATCCTAAATTTCTAGTGATGCGCCATTTAAAACTCGGGCTTTAAATTTCTTTGGACAGAAATACCATTTGAAAATTTAGGAAACTTGAAGGATGTTTAATAGTTCTGCATTTATGAACGAGGCCATTTTGATTTTTGAGGCTAGTTAGTTTGATATGACATGGTTATATTATACTTATAAGTTATAACATGGTTAGAGCAAATGTGAGCAGTGCTCATGAAAATGGCCGAAAAATTTGCACAACACCCTTTCAGCTAATTGAAAAAAGACGAGGGAGTATTACTAATGACATGAATTGATTTTTATTGCTACAAGGAGGCATGGGTTTGTCATTGTTTTCGGGAAGTCAATTAAGTGCGCGCCTTATAGCCGTTGTAACCTTTGTAGGGCATTTGTGCCCGGTTTGAAAGTTTATGTCATCATGTGTAGAGTCTCATATTGAGTTTCTAGTTTCTACCAAGTATGACGTTCAATAGTGTTTTTTTTTTTTGTGAGAAGGTAAGAAGACATTAAATACTTTTACGATTCACAGGCCCTAACACCAGTTGGATGAAGTAATTGCTTTCAAATTCTTGCAAATCTCTTACAAGTCTTGTTGAAAAAACTAAATACTCGAAACTTGATTGCTCGCAGAAGTAGGATGTACAACTATAAAGGGCGAGTCTTTGAAAATTGGGCGTTAGATACAGAGTATGTATATTTGAGTTCAAAGAGCGCACTACATTGCCTGTAAAAATCGAATACCCAACCCCACGGTCATCAGAGACATCGTCAAAGGTAATTGGCTGTTGTGGGTGAGAGGCAGAGGTTGTCTTGGATATTGGGATGGTGGTTGGTGGCTGAGTATAATAAAATGGGTGTGTTGATTTTTATTTTCATCCCTTTCCCGAGCTAGTCAAACAACCTTTTCATTACCGTTTTTTCCGTTTGTTGATCCATTCCCTTTCCCGTATCAAACGCCCCTAGTGGGGTTTGAGTGTTGCCACATATGATACAAAATAAGGCGTAGTTTTAGTTAATCACTCGCTATTAAGAAGGTATAATTCGTCTTAAGATGAAATGGGTGGACAATATTTTGTTAATCCCTAGCCATATTTTTTTGTCTCATCAACCAAATTTGCTATTAAAAATGGAAAATAGTAGTTTCAAAAGAGTAGAATTATATAGATCAAATACTTGAAGTTAAGTAAAATTGACGGAAATTTGATAAGTTATTTAAGAATAAGACAAATTGACCTCGGTGAAACATAGGAGAAAATTCGATTGATGGTATAATTATTTAGTTGCCTAACATCACTCACCTAAGAGAGACCGGATATGGATGCATCGGTCCTAAGGAGGTTCTACCTTACCATTTGTAGCTTGCCAAAAGTCAAGATCAAGCTTACTTGGTCCATGATTCATCATCCACCTACTATGTCAAGACATCCCCATGTTTGCATAATCCCGTCAAAATAAGTAGAGTCAAAGCTATTAGACACAAAATGGGATAAACAAGAGGGCATTAGTAGGACAAGCAACGAAATGAGCAAGAGTTTTACACAAAATTTTCAAAATTTTCTCAAAAATTCTCATAATTCTACCTAAATGCAACTAAACTATATGCAAATGCATTTCTCCCCCCAAGCTAAACATCACATTGTCCTCAATGTGTCAATAAATAGCGATTTTAAAACCATAAAAATGGCTCAAACATAAGGACAAGAGGCATGTTTAATGGGTTGCGAGAAATCTATACTAATATGCAAACAAATAACAAACATTTTAAATTAGCTAACCTCCCCCAAGCTAGGATAGACAAAGGGGTTGAAAATGGTTCGATTTGAGTGTGTTGAGGTGTTTGAAAAGGAAGAAAAATAAAGAAGAAGGAAGGAGAAGCAAACCCGACAAGTATTGTTACCAATACTCATGGACAAATGACACAAAGAGCATAGAACCACATGGTCCCGATCGGGACAAGGTCATCCCGATCGGGATTGACTCGGTCTTCGTGCTTTGACTTTCCTCCGCGTTTGATAATTAGCTCCTTAAATTATTTGGTTGCGTCCCCGAACGGGATTGCAACTTGGGACCACGTGCTA
>JAYMSF010001140.1:0-12719 GCA_036897335.1 Silene vulgaris | reverse complement strand
AAAATCACATAACAATTAGAGGTGAGTCAATTTTTATAACCCGTGCAACGCACGGGCATGAAATCTAGTAATTAGGATAGTGCATGTGGGAATCATTCCCACTAACTTCCAAGATAGCAAATCATGTAGCAATTGACGCATACATGCATGGAGTCGGCTTCAAGAACGACTCACATCATACACGGACCCGTCTTCCTTTGTTCTTTGATTCGTTTCTTTGTCTCGCCTTTAGTTTAGTCGGTGTTCGACACAAATTCAAGGCACAAATTCCTAACAGCAACGACAATTCAACAAGTATAAGTCACAGTATAATCAAGAGTGGATTTTGAAATAAGATAGAGAGTTAAAGTGCGGCAGAAATAAAATGTAAATAGACGAAACGAACAATGTTTTAAAACTAATTCGGTCACTACTACGCAACCTACGTCCAGCGTTATTTTATTGAACGTTTAAGAAATAATGTAATCTCATACAAATTAAAACCTCGAATAATAAAACAACTCCCCAACCTACTCCAGTTGCTATTTGCTTAAAAAATAATCCGCTTCCAACACTTCTGCTTAAGGCTACTCCGCAATAAGACTTCTACTTTGGGCTACTCCGCCGAAAGACTCCATGCTCAAAAAGCTACTCCGCTTCCGAGACTTCTCCTTAAAGTTATTCCGCAATAAGACTTAGTTGCTTAAGATAACTCTAGCCTAAGACTTTGGTTTGATTCTACTTGGTTTGTTACAAGGCACGTGAATCTCAATATGTTCACATAATTGAACGGAGGAGATAACGTTTAAATTCTTACCACGAGATTATCGAACACGAATAAATTACTTATTACAACGAACTAGCTCTTTACAAGACTAGAAATAATTTTGCAAAACACGACTTAAAGCATTAAGAATGATAAACGATTTTGCAAGTTTACTCGAAATTAGCTCTTTATTCGACTTAATTGCTTAAGATAACTAGTCTTTTTCGATTTAAATGTTTGTTTTACACCCTTGTCCAAACGAAATTAGTATGGTATTTATAATAATGTCCAAATAGTGTATACTTCACATACTAAAATAACACACAACATTATAGTCAAAGTATTAAAAATATTGTAAAAAGCTTGCTTGGGTAACACTAGCATGGGACGGTTTCTTGCACAAGTAGACGGAGACCCTTATGCAAGCAATTATCTAAGTAATCTTCCTGCCCACTCACACACAAATATGAGTTACGTTTTTTTTATCAAGAAATGAGCATAAATGGTGGTGTGTTCATGAATCATGACAACCAAAAACATTTCCATAAATGTAAAAGTAAACAACTCATTTTTGGTAAGTCTCTTTTTGTGCAAGCAAACTCTTTTCCAAGACAACAAAACCTTTCTTCTCAATTTAAATGATCAAACCAAATTTTGCTGAACTGTATAAGGTTTGTCGAAAGTCTGGAATAAAGCGACTTTCAAGAGTTTAAATATTTTCAAAATATTTCCTTTAGGGGCGAGCTAGAAAACACAGTGAACTGCACTATGTATTTTGAAGCACACTTAGTATTTATATGGGTTTAATGATCTCTTACAACACCTTGACTCTATCTATGATATTTTTCATCTTTGATCATCCTTGTGCATTCTTCATTGACAGTTAGAGCTTCCGAGCTATAAGATTAAAACTTAAGATGCACACCATTAAATAAATAATGAGATGAATTTGTCTTAGGCATCGTCAACATTACAACTATCAAATTGGGTTTCAATAATTTCCCTCCTTTGATAATGGCAAGACAAGTAAAATTGAGTGTGATCTCCAGCCTGAATACATGGTAAGGATTCACAAGAGTCTAAACATGATCAAAATAAGATGTATATACATAATCATTGTACTTTGGTCAGATTTTTAATTAACCTAAGTAGAACTTATAATCGTTTTAGCTAAGCATGATTACGGTGTACGCAAGCCTAAGAGTCATTGGATCACACATGCACAATTTTAACAAATTTTCCCTCTTGACATCATCAAGTAGGAAGAATACGGTAAAAGTCGCACCTAGAGATTAGTGTCATACAAAATAAATGGTTCAATAATTAACAACATAACCGAGATTAGCAAAATATAATTATAAAACATAAAAAGCCAAGTTAGCAAAAAGGATTAGGAATTGAATAGGCTTGGCTTAGGCTTGACAAAATGAGGTTAAGGGTCGGTTTAGGTCGATCAAACGGGTTTAGGCTTGTCTTGGTCTTATTTTTGTCTAAGGGTTTCTCAATAGCAATTAAGACACTTTTCGATTTTTCATCTTCATCATCATAACTTCAACATTTTCGCCCACCACTATTTTCCGTTTCCTCAATCTTGATCGTGTTTGCATCCTTCGGGTTTTTGAGTTTTGGTTTTGACACGGTTTCCTTGTTCTTGTTGAAAAACTCGTCATCATCAAATTGGTGTGCCGTGTGAGGTGAATGTGTGTGAAAATTTTAGAAGTGAAAATTGAATTCATGATTATAAGTTTGAATTTAGAGGAGTAAATGTGAGGTGGAAAGGTGAATAGTAAATGGCGATATATGGTTGGGTGTTGTGGGAGGTGTAGCCGAGTATGGTGAGGTAATGAGTGGGGCTAGGCGGCTAGTAGATGCATGGGGAATGATGGATTAGGATTTGATGGTTGTAGGACAATCACTTGAGTGGCTCCATCCCTATAGCGATTTTAAATGACGGTTTTTACATGTCGATTAATCATTTAATTCGTTTCGTATTAACATAAAATCGTCTTAGTTTAATAGGTACGTAAAACGTCTACTTTAGTCAATCATGCAAGGTAATTCGTTAATCAAGTTTATGCACAATTTGACAAACCAATTTTCAACCGATGTTTTACGAATTGTTCTCTTTCCCGTGGTTTTGTTAAAATGTCACCTATTTGATTTTTCGTTTTACAAAAATTAAGATAGATTTGACCTTTTTCCACACGATCAAGTAAAAAGTGGTGTTTGATGTTAATATGTTCAGTCCTCGAGTGCTGTATCGGATGTTTTGAAATGTTAATGGCACTAGTATTATCACATAGGATAGGAGTTGAATCAAGGATAATACCGTAATCACTAATTAATCTCGGTGAGCAACAATCTTTAACGATGACTTGACTCGTCCTTACCAACACTAACAATCAATCAATTAACAAAATGTAAAGAAACTCCGAAAGCAATTATACAAAGTGAGCAACAATCTTTAACTAATTACAGTTCGTGTTTGTTTCAATTTATAGAATTCCACCAAAAATTATGCTTCTATATTAAATAATTGTATAAAATAAAGTTACAGTTTCAAAGTTGTATTTTCTATAGCTTCAATGCTTGAAGGTGTTAACTTTCTTCTACCTGGGTTGGTGTTGCTCGGAACAAAGGGTTATGTAAGGATGAAATCTTTTTTCCTAGGGACTTCAAAAACGAAAAAAAAGTCAAAAAAAAAGAATACCTCCTGAATCTTTACTCTTGAAGGAGAGGAAATATATGTCGAATTGAAAACGAGACACGCCATGGTTTAGATGACGGATGCAAAACTTTCAATGGGTTCGGACTCTTCAAGCATGGAGGCAGCCTGGAAGCATTCAGCAGCATCAACTGTTCTTCCACATTCCCTGTGAACCGTACCAAGGTAATACCAAGCCTTGCGGTTAGTAGGTTCAACTCTCAATGCATCTGACAATAAGCTTCTCGCGACAGGCAATGCTTTTGGTCCCAACTTCGATAGAAGTGCACCAAGCAGTATCTTGCAGGGCACGTAATTTGGATCAAGTAAAACGGCATTTGTGTAAGCTGCCAAAGCTTCTTTTACTTGTCCTTGCCCTTCATGCATTATTCCTGAATAAGCATAGCAACTCCATAGTGTGAAAATTCATTCTCACGTTAAACCACTGAAGCAAGTAATAGAAGGGACCTTGTGCAAATCAGTTAGTATATGGGTCGTCCTTAGTTTTCCCTCTTAATGAAGTAAAAAGCTCGCTATGCTATTGCATGTCTGGCCTAATTAGTGTAAAAGTGATTTTACTTTTGAAAATGAGTTTTCCATAATCTGATCATGGGAAAAGTTAATAGTGTTTAGTCAAATTTTTTTTACTATTGGTGATAGTTTGGCGTAATAATTTTAAGCAAGTTTATTTTATTTCGTGTTATTAAATATTACTATGACTATAACATAGCAAAATGCAATTGTAAATAAGGTGCTGTTTCTTAACTAGAGAGGGGCTGTTTTCCTACGGCCTTTGATAAATAAGGTGACTAAGGCTACTAACTACTAACTTGGTCAGCAAGGAGGAAGCAAAATTGGATATTCTAGTGATAATTTCGACCTCTATAGTCGGTAAACTGTGGATCATATATACGAGTACAATTATTTTGTATAAAGGGAGCAAAGGGGTAACCCTGATTCTAACGGGTTTCAAATGCACTAAATAAGAATCAATGAGCAATGAGTTTATCAGCTAAGCTAGATGACTTCTGTAAGAAATACACAGAGAGTCAATTACATCCTAGATCATGTGAGACTTGAAAAGGAGGCTATAGCTAGTCCGCAACATTTACAAAACTTAGCATTAACAACTAAGCAGTCCTTAGCAAATTTTACGGGAAGGGCACACAACCCAGATGCTAGCAAAAAAGGAGTAAATGCAAGCTCTGATACAAAGAAAGACGGCACCTTATTATTGTTTAGCGGACATATTACAACTCACCTTCGGTGTGTAGCGTTTCTGCAGAATATTGCCTCTGCGAATGCGCTTTCTCCAAACAGACCTCAACATCCTTCCAGTGAGAAAGATTAGAGTATAAATTTGCTAGACCAAGCCAAACGTCAAACTCACTAACATTGTCATCATCAACCTGAAAAGATAATACTAATGTCATTTCATCAGGCTTGAGCCATTGTGATTAAGGTCAAGAAAAAGAAACAGGAATATATGTCTACGTACAAAGATTTTTGGGATAAACTTGGCAAGTATATAAGAATCAAAAACTATAACGTAATGAGTGTTGTATTCATACTCATTATGTATAACATGTATGATTCCCAACAATTTGGGATCTTACCAAGCACCATAAAGGAATTATGTATAATTTCCTATACAAATTAATTACAATTTACAACTTAGCAAGAAGAAACTCGTGGATTTTAGATTTGACTGACCTGACTATTATTTTTGACAGGACCGAAAGATTTTCTTTGAGCTTGAACCAGTGCTAGCAGGTAACGGTAAGTTTCGACTGCATCCAAAGGCTTTGACTGAAAGATCTTTAACTTAGCTTTCATTCTAAGCAGTGGTCCCTGCTCCCATTTTGCAGTCTCGTCTAACGCGGCATCAATGACCACTTGAGCTTCTGAGTATCTCTTCTGAGAGGACAAAATCAAGGCAAGTAACCGCCAACCTTTCAATACTGACCCACCGGTTTCATCAATGAACAGTTTTGCATACCGCAAAGCAGCATTTGGATTTCGATGCTCTGCATATTGAACTGCCAACTCTAAAAGAAGATCTGGATTATTTCCCTCAAACCCAAGAGCCTCTTCCAATGACCTTAACGATTCTGACTGCAACCGAGACCTTTCATAGTCTGAGGAACACACTTTAGCCTGCTTTCCCAAACAAAGTCCTAATACACGAAGAGCGACACCTTTTAAATGCTCATCATCTCCCGAGGTACATGCAATAGCTCTTCTTGCATATTCTACGCCTTCAGAAGCTTCAAGAGGATCCTCACTGCAAATTTTGGAAGCTAACAATAATGCCGTGAGATCACCTGGTCTCTCATTTTCATTTAAAGCCTTTCGTAATACATTCAATGCTTCTTTGTTTTCCCTTGCTCCACTGTGGCACAGTGCTAAAGCAATCCAACGGTCAATACGGCTAAATGTACCGGGCATAATCTCTTCAAGCTGCTTAGCCAAAACGGAGGTCTGATTGCAGAGAGATAATGCAAAGGTAAGGTGCTCCATGACTGACGGGTCCCATTTGGTCTTGCCAAGGGCACATTTGCGTATAAGTATCATCAACAGTAGAATTGCCTCCTCTAAATTGTTTCTTGGAATATAAGAACCCTCAACTTGCGCTGATAAACTGGGTGCTGCAGCTTCAACACCACTATATAGCAGAAACACTGCAAACTTTTTTTGAATCCTTGCACAACAATCATTATCGATATTCCATTGACTAAGAAGTGCACGCCTATAAGCATCAATAGCTTCATTGTGACACCCAGATTGCTTCCAAAGCTCAGGAAAGAGTTCTACAGCTTTACTAACAGTCTCTTGCAACCTAGTATCCACTTGCAGATCAGGTATGCCAAACTGGAATATTTTCTCAGTTGCATCAAGGACGCTTTTACATTCAGCAGCAGCCTCTGCAAAAGTATTCTACCATTAGTGAGACATGTTCTGTGAAGTAACAGTCATCATTTTACATCTGAGCCCACCACCCAGTCATTTGTTCCAATTTTCATTTTAGATTATCTGGAACAATCTGTCTGTGTTCAAAGGGGTAAAGTTGCGTCTCGTATAAATTTTGGTGTTTTATAGTTCTCTTCTTCATAGGAAAAAAAGGTAAAGCTGTACAGGATGCCAACAAAGTGAACTGACAGACAAAGCCAAGGATGTACCTGTTAGTCTTCCAAGCTTTTGAAGGGACTTGGCTTTCAGAAATATAGCCTCAAGAATTAGGCCAGCAGCATGCTGTGGGACATCATGCACAGAATCACCCCGAGGGCGGCCCTTTTTTACCGACTTTTCATTAGGAGATGGTTGAAAACGCTGGACAGCGGCTTGAAGATCAATACCTTCAAATACACGAAGAGCTCCTTCAATGTTACCTCTCTGGTACTCTAACCTTCCTAAAAGGGCTCTCGCATCCTGTGAACATGCTTCAAGGATCTAAGTTACACATACTTAAAGCCAACTTCATCTAGAAACAAGAAAATAAGTACTCAAAGGAACAATCACGTCGTAAAGACAACATAAATTTTTGTTGTGAAGAAAGTTAGCCCAGGTATAGTGTTCTCTCCGGTTCCCAAGAGAAACCAATGATAACAAAATTTTAGTGGAGTACTGGAATTGATTTTCATAGATAAGTTATAAGCAAATTGTTTTCATTTCCACAGTGGCCAAAGACTCACTCTGTAATTCTGTATGCTTTTTTTTTGTCTTGAAGTAGCAGTGTTTATACATTTAACAACACAATTTTCATTATAGGTCATCTGGAGAGCCACTATGTGTCTTTATTACGGAGGAAAGGCATCGTAAATATAACCCCCTTTACCCCGCCACAAGTTGGAGTCAATGAAGCACTGGGGTAATGTTGTTGTATCTTCCTCAAATTAGGCGCTGGGGTATTCCTACATCCGATGGTTTAGTAAGACTCTAGTTA
Organism: Silene vulgaris; assembly: GCA_036897335.1. Taxonomy (NCBI): domain Eukaryota; kingdom Viridiplantae; phylum Streptophyta; class Magnoliopsida; order Caryophyllales; family Caryophyllaceae; genus Silene; species Silene vulgaris. The sequence goes on along the minus strand of JAYMSF010001140.1, from coordinate 5,327 downwards.
GTATAGGTGAGACAACAAGATGTCAGTCACATCACAGCCTTCATTAGAGACCAGACAGTTAAGAAAATATTTAGGTATAGATTATCCACTTATTTCCCAAATGATGTGAATCAAGATCAGTTCTTCCCAAACAAACAGCCTTCTTCAGCTTGATATACGAGATTCTTTCAACAACCACAGCATAACAGCAATACAGACCTTTCTAGTTTCTACATTATTTAGGTTCGTTGCCTTTTAACATAAACTCCAGCTAACAGCCACAGCATAACAGAAATACAGACCTTTCTAGTTTCTACATTATTTAGGTTCGTTGCCTTTAACATAAGCTCCTGTTTTTAAGCACACAAGTTCTAGACTAACAGAATCAACAAGACGACCCAGATTGCAATTTTCTCTTAACTTGATGACAGGAAAAAAGAGAAAACAATGTTATGTCATATGTGTCAGAGAAAGGTGCATTGAATTCAATGATCACTAAAATAACTTTTTCCATCTGTACAACCCTAATCAATGCTTAACTTCAAGTACTAACTGATTACACAGATTCAATTCCATTATACCCGAAATTCTCACATAATTCAAATTCAACACAGGTTACACATATTGACATTATTATTATAATCTCAAATTCACAATTTGGACCTGGAACAAGAAAAAATATGCTACGTTGTAGCATTAATCAAATATCAGCTCTCCGACCTCCTTAGAGCATAATAATGTCAAATTCACAATTTGGAGTTTGGACCTAGAACTATTGACATTATAATCTCAAATTCAACAAAGGTTACACATGTGCACGTCATTAAACCGTAGGAACTATTGACATTATAATCTCAAATTCACAAGAAAAAGGATGCTACTGCAGCACATTGCAGCATAATCAAATATCAGCTCTCCTTCATATAAACGACCGCCTTATAGCATATGACTTGCAATTCATAGACTATACAAGCAAGCAAATTGGCTAGAAATAATAGAAACAAGAGGAAATGAAAGAATACTTCGGAATTAAGGGATAAACCCTCACGCAAAGAGGATTCAGCCTCCTGAATGTTACCCTCATCAAGCTTAGCTTCAATTTCAGCGGTTTTCATAAAAGTGCCATTTGCATAAAATTCTCTTTCCGTCTTCTCATCCTCATGATCGCTCGAATTCGACATCGTTGATTGACTCATTGTTTCTCCCTCTGATCCCCCTCTCCTTAATTAATCTTAATAATCCAATTCCAATTTTTCAACGAAATTCAAACAATAATTCCTCAGGCATCTATGATCAACAACATCTCTGTAAAAGAAAACAACAACTGTTACATTGACTTGATAATACAATTTATAAATACATGCAATTATTGACCTCCATGTTTTAGCAAGCATTCATGTGATCAGCTTACAATATTGAGATAATTAAACAGCTGATAATCCAGAATAATCATGGAAAATGATGATTGAGGTTAAGAGGACAGAAAAATGGAGGAAAATTGACGAGAAATGGAATTGTGTACCTGAAATTCAAATTGGCGAGCAGAAATTTAGATCAAATTATAATTAAATAATAAAAAAATAAATGAATAGATTATTTCTCCTCTCTATCTCACATTGTCAATGTCACATGCGTATGGGATCCATTGACGGTGATGGTGCCACAATTGTTTTTCTTTTTTTCAAACGAGCCTCTCTATATGGCATGTGAAAATTGAACCATTTCCATTAACTTTATGGTGGGGGTAAAAAAGTTTTTACCATCTGAGTTAACTCTTATCATCGAATGGTGTCAAAATGGTGGGATAAAAGAGCTTTTACCACGGGGCCCACTCGATTGAGTACCGTTGCACTCGGTCGAGTGTCCACCTCCACTCGGTGGAGCACCCCTTTTCCCGAAAATTTTTCAAATTCTAGAAAATGGTCCACTTGATCGAGTATCTAGTACCCGGCCTAGTGTTGACTCGCACTCGGTTAGGCGCATTCCCTATGGCTCACAATTTCCGACTCGCAACAAAGAGTATCATCCCTGCATCAAGAGAGTAATGTTCGAGAGTCCACCGGTCATCGGTGGCTCATCCCGGGTTAGATCACACGTCATCATACTTATCGTCACTAATCATACTCTACGATGACACTAGCAAGTCCCAAGGGAATACACGATATCAAGATAAAGAACGGGACTAAGGTCCCTCACACACACCCATACATAACAACCACTCTCAACACATGTTGCACGCCTTAATCCTTTCATTCAACGTTCACATATCATCATACATCACACGAACGACTATACCATGTAAGAAACCTATCCACGATTCACCATAGCATACATCCATCCACATCATGTTTCACATAGCGTTCACCCTTATTATAACTACCTACGTAGTTGACTGATTATGACCTCGATTTTGGAATGAGGGCGCCTTCTCATCCAAAGGCAACTTCCTATTGTACCTTTACCGAGTTCATTTTATTCAGGCTCACCTAAGTTCATTTGGGTTCGTTGATTCAGGTTGCAAAATCGTCGCTCTGATACCACTTTGTAACACCTCCAATACCCGGCCAAGGTAACTAAGGGGGTTACTATCTCGGTTTCTCGAGGTAGTGCCTCAAAACTCAAATAACGAAACATTTAATACAATTATGATTTAAATGTTATTACAAAACAAATGAATTTACAAGTTATAAATCTCAACAATACAACGCGTGATTCTAATGTGATATATGTCAACTCTAACAAGATGACACAACTAAGCTCCGTCAAGTCCATGCCCGGCCCACATCCCGCTTGTGTACATATGCAAACCTACCATACACTGCTCCCCATATGACCGGAAATATCATATGGATCGACACAGGCCACCGCAACTAAATTCGATGACAATTACACAAACACGTACACATCAGTCTCAATAATACAAACAATCGCAACTACTAACATAAGACGACCATACGGCATGACACACAGACTCCACAACTCTTATCACATACCCCAATACCATAATCATCTCCATCGCATCACAATCCCGGTAACGGCATCACAACACTACACCAATAGCCGGATCGCAACCCGAGGTACTCGAATCGCAACACGAAGTACCTGAGTTCACATCGCAACACCAATCCGGTAACCCGGACCATTAATGTGCACACCTCCCTTGAAGGTGGGGGGCCCTCCAAGGAGCAATTTCTGGCGTTAGGTCGGTTCCCACACCTCCTCGCTAAACCACCGTACACCATATCTTAAGAGTAATTGTATCACAATCAAGCCAGGCTCCCATACACCGCCATCTCGTTTACTACGATAATCACAACTACACGCCATCACAAAATACTGACATCCTCCAACACAACCAAGACCGACAACACGAATCCACGACAAAGACCAACAACTCATTGCCATAATACAAGACACAAACAATTATATGTAACAATGAAAACCGAGTATTAGGGAAAACCCTACCACATAGCACTTTCGTAAAGCACATCCAACAAGCATAGTATCCGTCTCACAAGACCGTCTCATCCTACATAACATAGAACTATCACAAGGAATCCTATAACTAATTATTATGTAAAACCCCTCATTATTATCCTTTAATTGCCCATAATATTAGTATCAAATACTAATTAATCAACCCACCAAAAACCCTGAAAAGTTAAGGTTAAATAAAAGAAAGAGAAAAGGTACATCTTAACTTACAAGGCGAAAGGAGGGGGAAAGGTGTACCATCTTCAAATCCAAGGTTAGAATCCATGGAGGAAGTTTAGGAGGTTTAGAGAGAGAGAGAGAGAGAGAGAGAGAAATGAATTAGGGTTAGGGGAAGAAGGAATCATGTCATAGGTATTATCACTACTGACAGAGTGGCACTCGGTCAAGTGACATTACACGCACTCGGCAGAGTGGCCCTTACTCGGCCTAGTGAAGGCCAGCTCTACTCTATTCTATTTCGAAGCACACGCACGCTAAGGATTTTATAGATCTCAAAGGTCCGTCTACCCACTCAAAGGGTCCCACAAGGGTCTCGATAAGGAGGGATATTACACATATATACAAACATCTAGTTGTAGTAATGTAAATCTATACAATAATATTAAAAGGCATATTGGGTGCCTAAATGATAAGATTTACGTTTTGATGCCACGTCACAACTATATCAAAACCTAATGGATAAGTATTTGCATTTTCTAGCCTTAATTAACTAAGCAGTTTGAGTCAGATTATATCTATTATAAATGATCAGCGAACAGTAGCTGTTGCTTCTTCCTAAGAGGAGAAAGAAAGTCAAGGCAGACATATATATAACTGTTTACAAACATAAGAGATCTGGACAAGGGCTTGTTTAGGGGACTTGATGGAAAGGAAGATTAGAAAAGCAAGAATAAATGAAAATATCTTAAAAGGAGTCGATTCATTTACCACTCTAAGCGAATTAGTTCAAAAATTCTCCAATAGCATTGTGAAGGCCTAAAGGGGCCCACCTCACCACTTCCCTTCCCTTGGCCAACCGTTCACTTATCTACGGTAAACACTTCGTTACACTCTCTTTAAACTCACAGTGGCCTTACTTTAGAAAGAAAAACGAAGATAAAAATGACTAGGAATCTGCCTTTGTCAGCATTTGAAGACCCTTCTTTCCACTTCCTTTCTTTGGGAAATGTCGAACGCTTCTTGCCATTTTTGATCAAAGTATGGATATCCTTTGGTAACTTTGGTTCGTCCGATCATACTTCAACCAGAAGATCAAGTTAAGTGGACTCTTAATCATCGTAAATAGAAGCCTAACCTTTAGTTAACTTGAAAAGGTAAGGCCTAGATACAGTGCCTTTTTAAGTTTATATTAACCTGCATGAATTCTTAGGAAAATAGGAAGCGAGCTAGTTTATATAATGTAAAAAACAATGTAAAAAGAGATTTTATGAACGAATAGAGTCAATTGTATAAGAGCAGTCTTCTACTTTTAGCCAACTGCTGGCCCGAGAGAAAGTAGCCTCCGTCGAAAAACATGGCCCGAAAGCTATGCTTCATCCCCGGTGCATAAGGCCAATTCTCAGGTCTCGTCCCGGTGCATAAGGCCAATTCTCGGGTCTCATTGCTTCGGTGAATCACTTGAGCCCTGATACGTTTTCGGTGCCATGGAGCTAGATCGGGTAAATCACATTGATGAAAGAAATATATTGCTCGACATTGTCATCCTGTGCGGAGCTAGAGGCTCGGGATAACCATCCTTTGAGGCGCCTTAAATTTTATTTTTGACATATATGGGAAACATATCATGTCATAAGAGAGAGAGAGAGAGAGAGAGAGAGAGAGAGAGAGAGAGAGAGAGAGAGAGAGAGAGAGAG
>JAYMSF010001139.1:0-12719 GCA_036897335.1 Silene vulgaris | reverse complement strand
TCTTTCCTTAATCTCTCTTTCCCTTATTTCTCTTCCTTAATCTCTTAGCTTAGTTATCAATAGCTTAAAACCCCCGAATTTGTGACCAGACAGACTAGATTTACATAATAGAACTGCTTCTCTGTGGGATCGACCCTAGTTCCGCTAACTACCTAGTTAGTAGACTTAGGTTTTATTTTTGGTATAGTATCGACACGTATCAATAAACTCCTACACTTTGAAACACAACTCCCGCGGACAAGAAACCCGTAGCCAAGAAAAGCGAGTAACAAAGTAGATAACCAAAGGGAGAACCACTTGAACATTTCCCTACATAAATCCAACTCTAGTAACCTTATTGAGTTGGGCTCAACACAGTACCGATGCAAAATACCATTCATACTAATTAACCCCGGGGAAAAGGGACAGGACACCCCTAACCAACCAGAGTTTTTTATTTGAAAATGCAAATAACAGTTTATTAATTGAAGAAGTAAACAGCTTGATAAGACGAAAAACAACATTAATCAAAGGTGAATCCACCGCATCCGATCCAACCAACGACACTGACACAGACCCCTACACCAACCTACCAAAACACGCCCTCACAAACCAGGAAAGAAGTCCCAAAAACAGCCACTGCCTCGCTCCAGCCAAAACTTGCTCCGACAACTGAAAAACCGCCACACCACACAAACCACATAAGGGACAACCGTCCTACCCAACAGCCCCAAAACCGATACCAAGACACCCAGAGATCCAAAAGAACCCCCCAGGACCGCCGGCTTGCATGCAAACGCCCCAGTCGAAAAAGGACATAATCCGACTCAAACAACCCGGACACAACACTACAGCGATACCCGATTCACCAAAAAGACTCCTCCCAGGACCACCGCCTCACAAACAATCAAATCAAACAAAACGACAAAACTGACAAACACCTTAGGAAAAGACAAGGGACTGATAGGTAGGGGGAATGGGGGGATCACCATGTCAGACCAAAGTCACGACCACATAAAACACCCGAGATGTAAACGGATGAGCTATGCTCATCGACAGAGACGGACTACCAACAAGAGTGCCAACCCAAAGGTGGGAGAAATGGGGGAATCACCTCTGAGTTGGACACAAGGACGACGGTGACAGGACAGGGGGACAGAGGGACGGGACCATCAGTGAAAGACCCAATCCCGGACACCGATAGCTAAATCGCTATCATCAAGACCGACACACACTGGGTCAACCGGAACATACCAAAGGAAGGATCGAGGGGATTGCATGCAAGGCTTCGACGACAGGACAGGGGAAGGAAGAGCGGCCGGCATCGGAACAACGGGAAGACGGACCGGCGAAGCCAACGGACCACCGAGAGCAAACAAGATCCGTCAGAGAGAGGGAGCAAGATCGAGGTATTAAGAGCTGTAAAACGACATGAGGCAAGAGGGATCGTCGGAGATAGGCCCAAGAAAGAGCCTATCTCCGGCGAAGGGTGGGGGAGAAAGGGAGGTAGTGAGTGGTTAGGGGAGGCGGCGGCGCAAGGGATAATTAGGGTTTTGTTTTTTGTAGAGAGAAGGGAGTTTTTTTAGAGAGTGAATGTTAGTTTAAGTAGCATGACATGACATTTATTTGCCTTATGAAATGGCATGATACATACAAACTACAATTTTGTGTAGAAAATAAGTGCACAATTGTTAGAAGTATATTACAGTAATGCATTTAAGTCGTTAGAAGCCTTGATTGATGCTTATAATTTTCATTGAACTTAAAGTCGTTCACTTATCACTTTAATACTAGTAAATAAATTATTCGACATCAATTGATTGATTAATATTTTAACTAATGCTTATATACATCCTTAAATTATACTCCCTCATATCCACACCAAACTACTATTCACTTTTTAAAAACAAACTTGTTAAATATTGACCTTGATTATGTTTAGTCAAATTTATATATTCAAAATTGACATATTTACGTTAAAAAGAGGTATCGGAAAATTATAATTTCGATTCAAAAAAATAACATATAAATGAGAAAAACATGGTTAAAATGTCGTCCCGTAGACCATGAAAAGTCAGCTTGCATGTTAGTTTGGTGTGGACAGGAGGGAGTACTTTTATTAGTAAATTGTGCAATTGTTCGGGTCGAGCGGTGCCAAAAGTGACCAATAAGAAACCCGGCCCAGTGACGTGAATTGACCTATGGGTTTCGGACCATTGCCTTTCCGGGCGTAAAATTGCGGCCTAAGCTCGAGAAAAAAACGGCATAGACCGGATCGGGCTAACGACCGTGACCACTTAATCAGCTCTAATGTGAAATTGGTCCAGAAGTCAAGTGGGGGAGGGGGTGTGAGAGGTCACAAGCTGAAGACGGTCACAAGCAAGATTTTCTGATTTGTTTGTTTACGGTACAACATGATCACATGATCTTCTGGTCTATGGGGCATGTCCCTCCTATCCTTGCGCTAATAATAATAAATGCGATTAGCTACTCAACTTCACAAATCTTCATTTGTGACGGACTGACGGCCGATTTCCATGGTGTGCCCAGGAAAAGTGTAATTGATGTCCGTTATCTTTTGCCAGAGATGGAAGTTCGAAACTATTTCATGCCGGCCCACTATGTTAGTAGAAGAAAACGACACGGTTTAGCCCCGTGAAAGTGGGTTTCGTGTAGTGCCCGTGAATTGGAAATGGTAGCCTAGGCATAGTCTATGGCATGTAGTGGCATGTCGTGTCCTGTTTGGGCGTGTCCATAAAAATTATTTTAAATTAACATATTTGACATTAAAATATGTCAAATCCTAACCAATTATGCACAAGCGCAATTCTTATTTCAGAGGACCACTTTTCGTCAGAAGTTTCAGACAGACATATGTGACCATTTTATGGTTAAATGAAACCGCAATAGTATAATCGGTGTTACCGGTTATGGTAAAAAAAATTCAATTGTGGTTAAATTTGGCTGTAAAAAGGTTACAAAATCACACCTTATTACTTTAGACCAAAATAACGTGTATGAAATAAGACCAACTGATGTACAAGACATGTAGCTACACACACCTAACATTGTCAAGAGCCGAAAAATGCTTTCTAGTTTCCATCGAGCATAATTTTCGTTATATTTATTGATATATAAAAATGGTTCAAGTCTATAAAGATAGTTTAGAAAGAAGATAGATAGCAATTTTCTATACTAACTCCTTTCAACAAATGACCCCTATATAAATGACAAGTTAGGTGTTCCAAACTCCAAAGCATCATCACTTGTCCTTAGTACAAACGTTCATTCCACATTATTTAGACTTTGTAAGTCGGTATTGGTCCAAAAACACTCGAAATTTTTCTTGCTCTGAAATAGGTCAACTTATGAAATTGTGAGAAATAAGAGCTGCATATGTTGAAGTCTATGATACAATGAACGGCATGTCATCGACTAATGATCTTGTTGCCATGCGGTGTGTTTTCTTCTCCCTCCTTTGCTCTTATATAACTTTGCATCATCAAAACTTAAAATCTTAAATGACACGACTTTATTCCCGACGACAATTTAAAATTGCCTTACAATATACTCGTTCTATGGAATAGCAATTTAAGTCATAAGTATCGGCTCTTATTACTTTATAAAAAATGCTTATTTTCATCAATAGTACGCGTAATATTTTGCACTATGTTAAGCAGGATATAACATTCAGTAGCGGGAAAACATATTACATAGTATGAAGGCCGTCTTTATCGATAATATGCTTTTGTTATGGAATTTTTTTTTTTCCAAAGTAAGGTTCTATTCGGTTCTAATAGAAAGAAATTAACAAAATGGGTTTCATTTGAAAGAAATTACTCAAACTAGGTCCACGAAGGATAGGTATGTACGACGCTTGCTGTGACTTGGAATAAGTCGCTTAGAGACTGAGCGACGCAATAAGTCCCTAAGCGACTTTGTCCCAAGTTGCTCACCACCTAAGCAACCTGGTTTTAACATGGACATCCTTAATATCAACTCTGTTTACATAATTACATGTCACCCAGTATATGGTCGCTTAGGGGGAGAACGACTTGAATTCGAGCCTAACTTCGGTAATGACATGGATCTAATTTGGGGAATAAGTTTAAAACTACTAACCTTATTTTGTTAATTTGTTTGATTTTCAGTCCCATTTTAGAAACAATTTCTTTGTCATGCGAGAGTTAAAGCCCGCTATGAATGATGAATTCTAACTTTTCATGTGTGCCATTTCTATTCATACAGGTTGAAGGGAAAAGTAGCAATAATAACAGGAGGAGCAAGCGGCTTCGGAGAGACAACAGCAAGACTCTTCGTCAAGCACGGTGCCAAAGTCATAATCGCCGATGTTCAGGATGCCAAAGGCCTTTCCTTATGCCATGAAATCACCGCCACTGCCGCTGCCACGGGGGAAATCTCCTACGTTCACTGTGATGTAACTGACGAGCCAGACGTCAAGAACCTCATTGACACCACCATCTCCAAGCACGGCAAACTCGACATCATGTTCAACAACGCAGGCATCTCCGGAGACGTAAACCCCACCATCCTAGGCCCCACCAACGAAAACTTCCTCAAAGTCTTCAACGTCAACGTGTACGGAGGGTACTTAGGGGCCAAGCACGCAGCAAGAGTAATGATCCCGCAAAAAAGCGGGGTCATCATGTTCACCGCAAGCTTAGCCTCCGTGTTAGCCGGCGAGGGGTCCCCCCACGCGTACACCATGTCCAAGCACGCGATAGTGGGACTGATGAAAAGTTTGTGTGTCGAAATGGGACAGTATGGAGTGCGGGTGAACGCGATATCTCCAAGCGGAGTTTCGACGCCATTGCTACAGAACGGGTTGGGGATGATTGACAAGGAGGTGATAGATGGGTTGATACGCGAAAGTGCGGTGCTTAAAGGGGTGACCCCTGAAGCGGAGGATGTGGCTAACGCGGCGTTGTATTTGGCAAGTGATGAGGCTAAATTTGTGAATGGGCTTAACTTGATTGTTGATGGTGGGTATGGTGTCACTAACCCTTCTTTCTCCATGGCAGTACACAAGTTCTTTGCTTCAACTTGACCTTAGTATTTAAGGGTGTTCTTAATTTAAACAACTTTACTAATTCAGAAGGTGTTGTTGAAGTAATCTGAGGAGTAGATTATATATCGTGGAGGAGGTATTAGTTAAGTTTTATGGTTTGGGATTGGGATGATGTATTGGCCAGTTTTTCTCATAATTTAGTTACAGTTGACTATATTGAGTTTCAGTATCACTTTGATTAATGAAAATTTCAAAGAAAATAATTGTTGAGGTTCCAAATTTGCATCAAACATCCAAAGTAAATACATTATTTTGAGTATACGACTAATACGAGGGATGGATGAGGCGGGTACCCGCAGTTGCAAGGCAAATGTAAGGTGATGCCCGCACTTGTCTCACAACTCGCGACAGATGAAACTTTTGGTAGTCGTACTTTCCAAACCACCCACCAATTTACCCCGTTATGCGCCCCGCCCCCAATAACACCCTAGTTAATCTCTTCAGTTATTAATTTAATGCGTATAGATATATATTTAGCACGACCTTAAGCGGTGTAACTCAAAACATCTTTTATAAAACAACCCAGCCAATGATAAGATGATCCTCCATTTTCTAAAGCTTCTCGAGCTTTGTCACTCATGTACTTCACATTTCCCCTCATTTTCTCGTCCTTACTCATCAAATTCTTAATCCCCTCTTCAATCTCCATAGCTTTTACTAGAAAGTTGGGCTTTTGATCAACCCTCCAGTCCGAACTATAATCGATTCGTATCTCAACCGCCAGTTCCAACTCCTTCACTAACTCGAAGGCATTCAACTGTTGTTCAGCGTAAATTGGCCATGCGCCAATACGCACATTAAACCACAAACTCTCCAAAGTCGAGTTCCACCCACAATGCGACACAAATCCGCTTACAGCAGGGTGAGCCAACACCTCAACCTGCGGTACCCACCCTATAATCATACCTCTTTGTAATGTGCGATCCAGAAACCCTTCGGGAAGGGCCTCAGAGAAGGTCTCGCTGTCATTAGGAATCTCGGGTTTTGCCAAGGTTGGCGACCTTCGTAGAGCCCACAAAAATCGGTGACCAGATCGATCTAGACCATTGGCTATTTCCTTAACTTGTTCCTCATCAAAACCTCCCGTACTCCCGAAGCAAAGGAATATCACAGAGGATACAGGTTGACTATCAAGCCACTCTAACGTTGACTTCTTATCATTATCCTTTTCCTTATCATGAGACCCATCTCCACTCTTAAGATTCAGTATGGGACCCACGGGATAGACCGGTGGGATTGATTTGTCCTCGCTATTTTTCAATGATTGGATAGCAAGCGGTTCAAGTTCCATATATGAATTGACCAAAATACCCTTCATTCTTTTAAACTGTTGTGCAAGAGTAAAGATAATTTCACTCCCCCACTCCTTTTTTAGAAAAGCGGGAATATTTTTACTCGTAACCGGGTTTTTGAACCCGGGTACCATAAACGAGTCATTCGGGTCACTCATCTTAGCCGCGAAATCATAGGCCTGGAGCCCATGACTGTCGGCCCAAGTCTGAGCCCAAAACACAAAGTTCAAGAGCGAAGCCCCAGAAGTACAGTAGATATAGGAAGGCACACCTAGCTCATCAGCAACATCCACAAAAGCGGAGCAAAACATGTCAAGAACAAGCCCAACGGGTTTAGGCAACCCGACCCTTAACCGATCATCAAACAGATCTTTCACTAATGGCCTGCAGTGCTCAATTACCGCCGTAAAGAAATCTGATGAAGACGGGTCGGGTAAATTGGTCAGGCTCGGGAGATATACGAATACAAGTCGGGCGGAATACGGATTGTCACATGACTCTGACTCGACGTAGGCCTTTAATTTAGAAGACTGATTAGGAAGAGTAATTAAAAGAATAGAAATGGAAATAGTATGATTTGTTTGAAGGATGAGTTTGGCTAATTGTACTGTTGTAATTAGGTGGCCAACACCCGTGCCGGGGATGAACACTAATTCTGCTCGATAATCGCTCATGATTATAATTAGTGAAGGATTATATTAGGTTGATGGAGTATAAGTTAGAAAAGTGGCAGTGAAATAAATAGTGCGTGTAGTGAAGCTTATTGAGGGAGGATGCATGGAGTCATGGACTGTTTCTCAAGTATGAAGCTGCGTGGATGGAGCATTTGAAATGAAGGGCGGAAATTGAGGTCAGTGATGAGGTGGGTGATTGATTGCCTTTTGGAATTTGGATGGAGATTATTCGCGTTTTTTGTGCTTTGTGACAAGTCAAAAGTGCAAGTTGCTGATAACGATTTCAGGTTCTAGTTTCGTTTGCGCCATCCCTAAACATAATTTAGGATAAAGAAGAAATAACAGACGGACATATGCATATCCATCGTAAACTTGAAACGAGTCAAATACAATAGAATGTCTGATGAGAAGCAAAAATCTGTTATCCGTATCGGTCTTAGATAAACCATTTCTATGCGAGGCCTGGGTGGTCAGTGATGGAGAGAAGTGTTGGAGATAGTCACCCGTCATCACCTTTTGCTGTCGAATCAAGTGAAAAGTTTGAATAGCCATAATGCATGCGCCCTTTAGCTCGTGGGGGAAAAGGGTAATTTGGTCAGTGTATGACAAAACCCGTGGCTCCGTATATTTTCCCCACGGAGTTATGGCAACCCAAGAGATAATGGTAGGTTGGCAATTGCGTTCAGGTAAAAGTTTCCCAAAAAGAATCGTAAATTTTTAAATGGATGTTCTGAATGGAAACGAGTATACCGTATGAATCTATCTTACATAAAAGACCAAAAAAGGATATCTACGAGACTACACTACTGTACTTTTTATCTAGGGAAAGGATAACCAAGACGGAGAGAAAATATAAAGCTTATTACAAGTATTGTTACAAACCAATTAACTACGGTAACATTCATCAACTTCGCAAAGGAAATTTATTTATTTTTACCCAAGACAACTTTTTAGTATAGTATGTAAAGGAGGTCAACCCACAGAATCAACACAAATTCTCAAATTCACATGAAGTTACCAAATTTCGGGATTCATTCAACTAACACCAAAATGTCTAAGGGTTAGAGATGTATTGACCAGGAACCTACTTGATCCAAGATAGCAAAATCAGAAATACAACAGACCAAAATGCAGCATGATCAACAGGTCTATCTTCAACACAAATCAGATCACCATGCTACGACTACAACGGAAAATGTTTCAGAGCAGATAACTATTTCATTTGACACTCTCAGTTTTACTCATACAGAATAGAGATAATCAGTGCTAATTAGCCCCATTACCATACAAAATTGGCAATTTTCATGTTAGCGTGAAGAAAAAAGTTTGAATCTTTATGTAATCTACATAAACAATCTTAAGATGGATGATTTTTAACGTTTCCTCAAAAAAAGTTCGGTTAAATCAGAACACTCGAAGGGTAAAGCTCCTTTCTCCCTCAAAATTGAAAAAAAAAATCAGAAGTATGGCCAACTCTCACTGACCTCCTCTACCTAAACGGATATTATAAGTTACCATTGCGAGAATGTCCTTAACAGTCAAATAAAAACTCAACAAACTCTAAATAACTCATCATCTCCTTGAAGAAATAAGACCTGAGTCGCAACACAATCTCGTAAGATTAATACATTAGCCATTAGCCCCATTACTAGCTCTGATTGTTTAATCTAATGAACAGTCCACAACCTTTCAAAATCTCCAAACCAGATTAGATAAATTCGCTAAAAGATGAGATATACCATGAGAGATGATCTCAACTCCTCATTAAGTTACCAACAATCTGGATCATGCAACTAACCCACAATAATCTAAAGGTTACACATCTTATTCCTAGGACAACACGCCAATACACGACCGACTCGAACCTAGCACTTTGACACACAACTTCAAACTCACTCTCAGTTGCTCACACAGGATAGAGATTATCGATGCCACATTAACTTCCCTGATCATACAAAATCGGCATTTATCATGCTACCATCAAAGAAGAAGTTCTAATCCACATGCAACTTACAGCGAAGGTTTTAAGATGGATGAACTCAACCGTTTCCTAAGGGGGAAAAATGAAGGCTAAATCAAAATACTTATACTAAAGCTCCTTTCTCAACCAATATTGAAAATTTCAATCGTACAGCCTCCCCTCACTAACCTATCTACAGGAAACTCGAAAGAAAGTCAAATATAGCCAGACATGCCGTTAACAGTTAGATGAAAAAACCAACAGTAATAACTCGATCATCTCAAATGAACCAAAACCTCAGACGTAACTCATAAGACAACTCCTAAGATTAATAGAATCACCATTGACTAGCTCTGCTATAGCTTCATCCAAGACATCAGTCCAAAACCTTGTTTGGTTAAAATACTCCAGGTCAGATTAGATTAACTTCAAAAACTTACAACCCTGCCCAACCAATACAACCTCAGGTGAACAATAGAGAGTCGGTGCAGAACTGCAAATAGACAGACACACGTAGAAATCTAGTTCAATAGATAGCAATGACGTTCACATAACCAGAACCAATTGAGATTGAAACAGCATCAAACAACGAGCCAAATAAATCTCAACTTTTCAGAAGACCTTTTCGAAAGGAGATTATACTCTCTCCTACGTAAACAAAAACATAGACTAGATAATTGAATTGTTCATGCACCATCCCATCCATTTGATCTGGCCTTCAGGAGGCAAATAGGCAGAGACTGAACAATGCATTTTTCAAGAATTTACAAAAGCATTAACTGATCACAATACTACAAGTAAAGTTTCAGTTAAATCTGATCGCAAGTTCTACCAAAGTTTCAGTTAAATCTGATCGCAAGTTTTAAAAGGAATATAGCAGCTAATCTAGTTTACTTCAGAGTCACTCTCAGTTTAACTATACAGAATAGAGATAGTCGATGATACATAACCTTTCCTTAAATCATACAAAATCCGCATCTGCTATTTCATCATCAAGGAAAAAGTTCTAATCGATAAACAATCTACAGAAACAGTCATAAGATGGATAATTTATAACGTTTCCACTCAGAAAAGGAAGGTTAAATCAAAACACAACCAAAGTAGAAAAATCCATCATACGGCCAACTCTCACTAACCTACGAAGTCCTACCCTATAGGTTATAAGAGTGAAAATTGTGAGAAATGTAGTTAACAGTCAAATGAAAAACCCGACAGTCTCTAAATAACTCGTCATCTCTTCTAAGATGATAAAAGTTGAGACGCAACACACTCCAAGAAAAAAATAATACACACCCAATTACAAGCTCTGCTAGTATCATCCAAGACAGCAGTCCAAAAACTAGTTTGGTTAAAAACCTCCAACCCATAATCGATTTAACTTCAAAATACAAGTGAATTCCAAGCCTTACCAACTAATACAACCTCAGACGAAAATAAGGTCAGTGTCAGTGACTCAGTGCACGTAGATGTCTAGTTCAATAAATCAACAGCAATGACAGTCACATAACCCGAACCAAAGGATTATAAAAGAAAATGTTGTAACAACGAGCCAACTAAATCTCAACTTTCTAAAATGCCTTCAGAAAGGAATTTTTACTCTCGCATACAATCGACTAGATAATTGAATTGTTCATGGACGGCCTATCCATCTGATCTCGTCTACAGCAGGCAAATAACCTGTTAAACCGTCCTAACCCCACTACCCTGTTTGTCTACAGGCCAACAAATCTAACGAAACCTAGTCGGTTTACGGGGCTAAGCCGAAACCTGCATTTGAACAATTCTACTCATAATTTGCTAAATCAACAAGACAATCGAAATTCCATGACATAACATAATAACATTATCCATCAAAATCCAACAGACAACTACTCATTATCTCAAAAACATTAAAAAAAACATCATAACATCAAAACAATCTCTTGATAAAGCAAAGCCTAAAATATCAAAGCCGACATCGAATCGAAACCAAAATGATCATCAGTACCTACGAGGACCACCAGCACCACGGCCAAAGCCAGCACCAGGAACAGCAAGATTGACAGTTTCAGGAGCAACCTCAGACAAACCAGGCAAATCAGACATACCCAAAGCAGCAAGCATCTCAATAGTCTCTCTATCAACAGCAATAAGTTCAGTATTAATGGCGGAAACATCAGGTACAAAGTCCATCCTACGCTCTCTTTCTTCTTCCTGAAGCTTGAGGGAGATTCCACGAACTGGGCCCTTCTGGATACGCCTCATCAGATGGGTTGAGAATCCTGCGATCTTGTTACGGAGACGCTTTGATGGGATTATTGCAACTTCTTCAAGGACTTTTTTGTTGGTGTGGAAATCTAAGGTCATTTTTGAGTAGTATTTTTCGATTACTTGACGGGATGATTTCTTCACTGTTTTTGTGCGGACTCGCCCCATTTTTGCGAATGTTTCGAGCTTGGGATTGAGATTGAGATTGCGGTTTTGCTGTGAGTTGCAGGGAAATGAGAAGGGGAAGGCGGAAGTGATTTAGGGTTTTCAGTTGAGGATTTTATGTGGTGGGGATTAGGGTTTGTGAAGTTGGGGAGAGTAGTTGGGCTATTTGATTTGGGCTTTTGGATTGTTCATGAATTCTAGTTGCTATGATATTTTGGCAAACGGGTTAACTGTGTCGAGTAATTACGAGTCTCGGGTCAATTTGGAATGTGAATATGTGATGTTGTCTAGTCATTAGCAGATTTTAGGTCAGCTTTATCCAGTCGGGTTCTTCGAATTGAGTTGACTTTGTTACGTCTACATATAACGTTTCCTGACAAATAAATCCTAATAAATTCCTCCGTAAGGCTCTAACGAGCCAAAGAATGCACGGGGGGTAAATGCAGCATGGACGATATAACGTTTTTGAACTAATTACCTGAATGATTGAATATTACGTTTTATTAATCTACTTCTTATAAATGAATAAAAATGTAATGATCATGATTGATGTGATTAAATTCAAACCTAAGAGGGAATGTATATGAGGTAAACGGATCAAACCGACCAGACCCTTACGTGACATAAATAACTGCCTCTTTACTTACGACCTTTTGTTTTTTGAGAAAACTATATTGAGTATTAATCCATTTCCTGAAGATCTTAATAAACAACACTCACTATGTTTCTAGATCAAACAACCGACCAAAAATCATTTACCTTAAGTCCACGGATTAGCATAACCTAACGCATACACTCTTCTTTGAAGGTGCACTACTCAGTACTCAGTACTCACAACTCACACTAGTCGATTGCTTGGATGAGTACTTAACTTTAAAAGATCATCGACATCTTAAACATGGCACACAAACAAAATAACGTTTTTATCAAACGTTGGTGGATTAAGAATAAGTGTTAGTTGAAGTGATAACAGCTATTTTACTCTAATTGTGAAGTTAGGGGATCCATCCGTGATATAGTAGTGTGCTCATTTGTATTAAAAAAAAAATTATGGATCATGTACAAGCTGACCGGGCCTTATTGAGAGGTAGTTTGGGCCATTCTAAGTATCAGACCATTATCCCATCAAGGCTTGGTGGAAAACTGGAAATTAGAGGTGGAATCGCTTTAACGGCCCATTTTAACTTTACTCTTGTGAATCAACAACGAACAAAAACGTTTGAGCAAAAGAAGTTTTCTTACCTTATTTGAAAAAAAAAAAAAAAAAAAAAAAAAAAAAAAAAATTGAGAAAGTTGGTCACTACCCCACTATT
>JAYMSF010001138.1:0-12719 GCA_036897335.1 Silene vulgaris | reverse complement strand
GCAGGGCTACACGTTGCGGCGTGTAGTCAGTTACTTGTGAGGAAAGGGAGTTGGGAAGAGTGATGGATGTTTGTTTTCCTTCCGCTGTTGATATGATGTTTTCTATTGTTGTTGTCTTATTATTTGTATGCAGTTGACTGACCCCGTTTAAATGTTTTAAAAACTGTGGTGATCTATTCGGGGGTGGTGAGCAGTTGGCTTAAAAGGTGATGATGCTTGATGATGGATGTTGCATGCGGGCTGGACGTTTCTTTATCGTTTTGTAGCTGACTGTAGTATTGTTTAGTTTATCACACAGTTGTATCTTCTTTCTTTTGGAGTTTGTTTTGGAGATCTTGTATCACTTTAAAAGTTTATTTAAATTATTCCATTTATCGTTGTATTTGGTGTTCACTACCTCGGGTAACGCCATTATATGCTCGGGTAATCCTTGGTAAGGTACTCTTGTATATCGGGGTGTTACAGGGATGAAGGGAGTATCAGGTACAAGCATGTATACTTATCAACTCGTAAAACTTTCAATGTATTTCGAACCTTGAAATTTTTTTTAGCCCTAGGTAAATACACTTCCTGGCTCCGCTCCTGTATGGCTGGGTCTTACGACTCAAGAGAGTCTGACTGATAATCATAACCTAAACTGCGCAAACAAGCATATACAGAGTAATTAACAAGTACGCAGTAAATGATTCAATATGTACTTGATCCTGTATATGGCGTGAACAATGGATACCGGAGGTTTAGAGTTCTCACACCCTACATGGTACTTGGTGTTCAAAATTTTCAAATTTTCAAATTGATAGTTACTAACAAAACCAACTTTGAGAAATACTCTACTAGTTCTAAGTCTTAGTAATCGGTGTTCTTCTATGGGCAGGGACGCCATGGAGCAGGTGTGGTCTAAGCGTGGAAATTGGGCCTCCAAATTCTTGGGCCTCATTTTCGTCTAAATATCAAAACAACACTAATATAGTTAAACAAGAGATATTTCCCATGGTACCTTTGTGGTTTGTCACTTTGCTAATGGTACTCCTCTTTTTAAGAATATGTCAATGGTACCCCTGGGGTTCAATATTTGTGTCAATGGCACCCTTACTGGATAATGCATGTAATGCATGTTAATTAGGACTAACGGAGTTTGTTGAAGCAAAACTAATTTAGGCGGGAAAATTAGTTTTCTGAACAACTTTTTGAAAAAAACAGAGTTTGCACAAAATAGCCCTGAGATATTACCCAAACAAAGTTTGCACAAAAACCGATAATCGTTTTTGAAAAAATATTGTAGCTTTTATGATGAAGAAGATGCCTTTGATGTTTGATGAACAATCAACAATAAATTGTAGATGATGATGAAGATTATGATGTGGATATATGTAAGATATGCCACTAATATTAATTAGATTAATTTGTTTAGGGTGAAAATGATGAAGGTGACTGAAGGAGGAAGGAGGATGTTTGTTGGTTGTGTGAATGAAGAATTAAAATGGAGAATAACGAGGGAGTAAAATAATGGAGGTTTCGTTTGTGAGTGTGATAGGTAATATTAAATCACTGGGATTGGTAAATTATGTGATTAGGAAGTATAATAGTTACTTAGCCAAGTCATTAGATGTAATTTTCTCTCTCAAATGTAGGATACTAACGGAGCTGTAACAGCAGAGTCACGCCGGGCACAAATGTTGAACCTTAGGGGTACCATTGGCACATTATTAAAAAGAGGGGTACCATTGGCAAAGTGACAAACCTATACTTGCATCAATAAGATTGTGATAGTTTAGTGGTTAAAGACACATTTAATTGACAAAGTCCACCCGAGCTCGAACCTTGCAACAAACATTTTTATTAATTTTGTTTGTTTTATAGGTTTATATATACCGCATGTCACTAAATTATGAGGGCCTCCGTTTCATTGTTGCACGGGGCCTCCGAATTATACGAGACGGCATCTTAGTCCAGTAAGGGTATTATAGAATTCTGAGAGCTTGCTATTCCTTGAATGCGTCATCTTAGTCCAGTAAGGGTATTATAGCCGCTTCATTGGATACTAGAGTTCATATTTGATCATGGATAAAACAAATTAATAGTTTTGGCTTGTAAATGAAGAACGAACCCTACAGATGAAAAACCTAATAAAATGATGAAGAAATGAAAATTACGGGAAGTTACTTTAATGTAAATATAAAGTACTAAATAAACGATTTTCGTATAAAATATTATATATAAGTATAAATTAATTCACGTGGTACTCTTGAGGTTTGCCACTTTGCACGAAATACCTAAAATTTTGATTCGGAAAAATTAAAGAGGTCATAACTCCTATTTACAAGTTCAGAAAGTGACGAATATTTTTTCTAAATCGCTCATCTTTCCGAGAACTATAATTTGAAAGCAAAATTGTCGCATTTGGATCCCGCTGTTAGGTGTTATTGTACGTCAAAATATTTTCGACCGAACAAACTTTGAGTGATAATATCTTTTGGTCACGAGTTCCAAATTCATCAAACTTTTTTTTTTTTCAAATCGTAGTTTTCAGATAGATGATCGATTAGAGAAAAAAAGAATTTTCACTTTCTGAGTCCGTAAACACGAGTTAATGAGTTATGACCTTTTTAAGTTTTTCGGATTAAAAATTTGGGTATTTTGTGCCGGTTAATACTATCTTAAAATGAGAAGGCCTTGTTTGCTTGGAAGGATTTGGAGGGAAAGAGAGGGGAGGAAAAGGGAGGGATATAAAATCCCTTGTTTAGATAACAAAATAGGTTGGAGGGGAATTGAGGGGGAGAGATTTGGAGGGATTCATTTTCCGTCCTCCAAGACAAATCATAATCCCTTCACAATAGAAAAGATTTGGAGGAAAAATGTATCCAAACAAACATTTTTCATTCTCCATCCCCTTTTCTCCCCTCCCTTCCCTTTCCCTCTATCCCCCTCTCCTCCCTTTCCCTCCTATTTTGCTATCCAAACAAGTCGTTAACGAAAATACGTGTCATTTCTACCGACAACAAGAACTTACAAGAATATGCTAATTAGTAACGAAAATGACATGTGCGTATCCTTCTTTGGCTTGCTAGAAACATCCGAGAGACATTTATTTATGTTTAAATCCCAAAGTATCACAATCTTTCAATTGAAACTTCTCGCATTCGCGTAAATCGTGTGAATCATCAGCTCCTAAAACATGCTTGTTCCTCAAGCATTTTCTCTTCACAACAAACTAAGGGGGTGTTTGGTTGGAAGGTTTGGAATGGAATTGAATGGATTCTAGTCAATCTAGTGTTTGGTTGGGGAATTTTGGAATGGAGTTAGAATCCTGATGGATTCTAATTCCAGCCCAACACCTTGGAATCTCATACCTACCTTCTCATCATGGATTCTAACTCCATTCCCTTATGTTTATTTTTCCAATGAACCAAACAAGTTTTGAAAGGTATGGAATTAGAACCCTATACCTCTATGGTTTCTCATTCCAATCCATTCCATTCCTAAGCAGCGAACCAAACGACCCCTTAGTCTTCCTCCTTGTGGTTTAATCAAAGCTTCATGATTTCATATTCATGGGAATGTGGTGTTAATCAGGCGGCACCCGAGTAATCGTGTTTGCATATTTTGCACTTTGCAGTATATTGTGGATCCAAATTGTCTTTTCTAGTATAGTCTATTTTTTCCACATGTTTTCGTCATTGGTGCAAACAAAATTACAATTTCATGACTTTTAATTACCCTGAAAATAAATATGAGAATAACTATATATGAGACGGTCTGCTACAATACTTAATCAAGGATAAATAAAAATGGCTATCACATTTTATTATCAATAAAACGGATAAAAAAACATGACATTGAGAAATGAGAAACACAGACTCAAATTACACGATGCAACTCATTTTTTTGTATTTTGCAATGGACATATATAAGTTTCTTTTTAAGTTTTTTTAAAACCTTATAATATGGAACGGAGAGAATGATACGGATATTTTTTCTTTAATTTGAGTAAGGTAATGCTCAAATTAACTGCAAGTGACGACTTCTAGTCATTCAGTCATTCATAAATTTAGGAGCGTCTATGTCACCACAGGTGCAGCAAGCCTATTTAGCTGCGCATCGTACAGAAAAATCTGGGACGAAAGTTCATTCAATGTTTATATCAAGCAATCACCCCGAAAAATCTAAAAATTACAGGACTCGTTAACAATTCCTCCAGCCTTTCTTTGAAGGAAAAATAGTGTTATACTGAAGATACAATTGTAAACAACAATTTAAGTCTATGGTTAAGATTTAACAATTACTCGTATATGTCACTGCAATGTGAGTTCTTCCTGCAAAACTTGTTATCCAATGTCTTCAGAGTTCATCGTTTGAGCCCTCGCTGTCAGAGTCACTTTCACTTTCACTTTCACTTTCCGAGTCGCTACAATATATAAGAATGGAGTAAATTTGAATTTATTCAACTAAAGCCCTGGTCTTCACATTCAACAGACTCGACAACAACGAAACATTTGGGTAATCCTCATTAAAGCCAGCTACACTACGTCACATTATCATACCACAAAGGAGCACTAATGAATAATGATCTTACCTAGTCTTCTTGCAGTTTCGACTGAGATCTTCGCAAAGTACCTTACCCACAGCTCCTTGTTTGACAGATCCTTTCTTTATCAACTCGGCCAACTGTACCACTCAAATCAAAATTCAGAAGTCTTATTTTCGCATGGATAACCATTATAATAAATGAACCAAGAGCACACGAAAGAAACTCGCCTCGTCTTCAGTTTCCTCCAGTAACCTGCTCCATTTTTCAAAAACGGATATATTAGAAACCTATTTATTCTTGAAAATGTCAATGAAAGAGTACTGAAAAGTGCTCGTTTACTCTAAAGACCTACCTCCCGCAGTAAGATGATATATCCTTGGAATGTGCTTTTGCTTCTTGTTTGTCTACAAGTACACATAAAATGTCAGTTTTCAGAGAATACTAAACTAAGATCCGGAGCATACAAGTTTAAACTTTAAACCAAATATTCTTTTCCTCAAGCCCTTTTTATCGGGATAAAATCCACAAGAACATTTTATCAGAATGGCTGGAGTGACAGAGCAAGCGACATTAAGTTTACTGCTGAAATTATAAAATAGAAAGGGGAGAAAGAAGCATGAAATTCAGCTAGCAAGTAATATAGGACATACTGATTGTGAGGTTCTCCCAACTGTCGACTCTAATCCATTCCTTTCTTTTTGAATCAATCTGCAAAAGAATGGTGAAACTAGCACGTTCACTAAACCATTCTATTTCTAACCATGGCAACTCTATCTTTGAACAGCAGCAAAGGATCCATAATACTTCGTTTGGTTGACAATTTGGACGAAAGGGACTAAAAGGAATTATTTTTCATTCTTGTACTCTAGTAAATCTTGTCAAACCCTTTCATGGATGGAAAGAAAGAAAATGCAAACTGACTTTACTCTTCCCTTCCCTCCCTCCCTCCCTCCCTCCCTCCCATGAGTGTACAAAGTTGTAAGTCGTTACCAATTTATCATAGTATTAACTATTAAGTCTTGGTTTGAGACTTAAATTTGGAATCGGTTGTCTAACTTGATCTTGGTTGGGCCAACCGTCAAAACCCTTCTAACTTGGTCGTGATGCAAAATCATGGGCTCATGGCCGATATTTAAAACCATGGTCATAAAAGCATCATAGTGTAAGTGTGTAACATAAGTTTTACCTTCTCTAGGGTGTAATCTAGCATCTTATCGCAAAGGCCATCCAGGAGCTCAACCACTCTCAGGTCACTTATTCTTCAAAACATACAAAAAAAGGTAAAAATAAAAAGTTAACTGAGATTGGAGAAAATCTTGCCAATGTAGATTTTCAAATAAGTGAGATTAAGCACTTAAGCTAGAGTGAAGCAAGAGGCTGCCACGTTAGAGAGAATCCTTCCTAGACCATCGAATGCAATCATGACAAAAATATAAATTTCATTCTTCAACGTAATACAATTTGCAATTTATAGATACTCATGTGATGAAAGTCTTCTGATAAACTACATTTGTGTTTCGCCATTAACTTCTGTTTAGTTAAGTGATGGTTAATATATGTCACAGCGGATTGAAGTGGCAAGGGCATGAGCTATGAGCCTATGAGGCATGCACAATTCCGAATGCATGGGAAAGACACTAGCACAGACAAAATGCTTTCTAAAAGACTAAAACTAAGGAAATGAAGACTGATAGCCAAATACATGCATCTAGCGCAACAAACTTGGGAAAAACTCCTGTTATGCCTTATTCACCCAAATTCATGCCTATCAATTCCTCATAACAGCTAGGCTTAAAAAAAAGGAATGGCCAAAGTCGAGAAGGATAACATCTTTAAGAATACCGCATGTCCACAGGAGAGTGGAAAGAAAAAAAAAACAGGGTGTTATCAAAGGGCAACTCAGGAACTTACAGCACGAAAAAATTTGGTTGAGCAATTTTCAGCCATTTATCAAATGTCCCAAAAGCTTTAGGCTCTCATTTCTAAATTCTAGTAGCCATCAACTTCTTTTCGTTATGAAGTAATGGGCGAAGTCAACTAGCAATCAGATTCTCTATTATCCGTGGGAGGTAGGTAAATGATGTTATCTATAGTTTCATACCCATTGTAGATAATAGATACACTACCCCAACCCTGAAGACAAAGACCTACAAAGTATGTAAACGATATCAATGTGCGACAGCAGTCTGAAAATGAGGAATGATAAAGATACATGCAATCATACCTGTAATCAATCACTTTCCCTCTACGTTGACCTTTAGAATCCAAACGATTTCTCAAGTCCAAATGATTCCTTGGTTTTTCCTGATTTACGATTGTACAGAAATGATAAGGCAATTTAAATACGGGTGCTTTATCGGAGTAGGAATAAAATTGTAATTACCAGTCAGGAATAACTTTTTGTAAATGCAGAGTAGAAATCAGACAATTGCACAAAAAACCATAACTTGACATTGAAGCACAGACATAGAGTCAATAAAACTACGTTCCACAGTAGAAGTGAACAGCCCCGCACTTTTCTATTGACCGCTTAGGTAAACCCAAAAGAAGTTCAACAGACTTCTAAAAAAAAGGCAAGTCTTAACAAGGGTAAATAAGCATGATCATCATAAAATGTGATGATGTTTAAGCCCCAAAGCAATAATCCTGAGACGGAGTTCAAACCTAACAGAATAAAAGAACTGAATTTGCTGTGTTGTTCATATATAGGCCTAAAGCTTGTAATTAGTTAGATTTTGTACATCTGGACATCTCCAGACTCAGAATTTACTTAGCGAGGTTAATCTTCTAGCTGTGAGAATTCACACTCAAATATCAATGTTCGCCCTAGTTCTTTCTATTCGTCTGCTATACTGCTATAATGCTATCTATTCTGCCTTCCGGGACTAATGAACTTAGTGATGGCAGAGCAAACAACTTCCAATATTACACTTTCAAGCACTCCTATAATAGAACATAAGTTTGATCACTTCATCAGCTCCTACTCGCAATCTCTGATCTCACCGCGGTACAGAAGCCAGCATTTTTCAGACAGAATGACTCAATTTTCACCATGAGTTATCCAAAAACAGTCTCATTTCATATCATACACCTCATTTAATAAAGTCTACGATACAGTTGCACGCATACAACAGTCTCACACAATAATTATCGGAAATGATGCAATTAATCCATCAAATTACACGAAATGCAAGAACAGAAAACGATCAAATTGCAACAATAAGAACATAAAATCAAAAATTGAGATGCTTACATTAGCAAGACCGCGATCAAGCTCTTCCTGCAAAAATAAAAAACTGCAATTTTGTCAATTACAATCAAATTTAAATGCCGCGCATTTTGATTTTGTGTGTATATGATACCAATTTCACAACATAAGTGCATCATAAATACTCCTAATTGATTAATATAAGAAGATCTAGGGTTTCGATTGAAGGAAAGATGAAGAGAAATTGACCGCAACAGCAAAGCAAGCAGCACACTTGTCGTCGATTGAAGATGCGAATGATGATAACATCAAGATCATCGTTATACATAACAATGATGATGATGATGATGAGGAGGAGGAGGAGGAGGAGGAGGTCGCCATTGTTGAAGTTCTGTGTTTCTGTGTAGCTCGCGAGTGATGACTTGAGTCGACTCGGTCGGTTTTCAGAAGCTGACTAGTAGAATTGATCGATGGGCGATACGAATGTGTTAGTCCGGCCCAAGTTATTAAAGAAGGCTCGGATATGGACAACGTTTAAGATAAAGGTGTTCAAAATGCGAGCTTCGAACGAGTTAGCGGACCCAATTAATTTGAATTACATTTTCGTATTTGTTAAATTTATGGGTCGGACGGGTAAGGTATCATGGACGGGAGGACTCCTAAATAACTCAGGTTTAAAACAACAATTGTACGTGATAGCATGCAAACCGCGTATCTTTGGTGCGCACTGGATAAACACTCAGATATACGTGATAGCATGCAAACCGCGTATACCATGTAAGTCACCCAAGAGTGACCGTTTCGAAGTCTAGAAAACATAGACTCATGCCATAAATACTCCACGAGATTGCTCTCGAAAACGCTTGAACCTGTGTCCCTTGAGAATCACCCACATTTTAACTACTAGACACACTCTTGTGGATTGATTGTCATATATGGACGTATTTATGTACAAAGTATGTTGATTGTCATTATAAAATATCAGGTTATCAAATAACACAAAACTTTCTTTCAAAAAAAAAAAAAAATAACACAAAACGATTAGGTTGATGTCAGCTTGCTTATTGATAAAACCACCTTATGAGATGTGTTTTTGTTATTTGTGTATATTTATAGTTACTTGATAACACTTTTTTAAGTCAATATTATCAAAGGTTCTACAAGTTAAAAGTAAACTTTAGAAAGTTTGAAAGAGATTTAATTTATATCTACAAAGTTAAATTGATCTATATGAGATTGAAAATTTAGGTTTAATGATTATCTAGGCATATGTCTACATTATTACCTTTGGAAGGATGATTTAGGAGACATTTAAAATTTTAGGTTACTAGATATAGTTTGTATGAAATTTGATTCTTTATTGATGGGTCAATACTTAAATTGAAAACCACCGTTATACAAATAAATTGTTGTTTGGTACTTTATTCAACTAAACTAAAAAAATGGAAAAAAAAGGTACATCTACACAAAATCAGTCATTCTACATGGCAATTTTAGTGTTCATGATTTCTCGATCAGTTGGTATCAATAGTGACGATTTAAGTTTATAAATATCTTATACTTGTTTCATAACGTTTGTTGAAGTAAAAGATAAACCATGTTGCATGATATATTGTGTTTTTTAGAAAGCAAACATGAGTTATAACAAGTAGTTATGCTAGCTATGACAATCAATTAACGTGCCAGTTTTTCTTGATCAGTGTGAGGTCTTTATGTTTGTTAGGTGCTTAAGTGGTGTATCAAATTATCAACTAGACTTCAACACCCTTCGACAATTGTGATATAAAGATAATGTTCGATGTACCTTTATATGGTTTAAGAGCCATAAGTTTACAGTTCAACGTATAAGGGGATGCCCTTTCTCAATATAATTAATACTATTCCTTCTAAACATTCACGTGAGTTACATAATAAACCTTAACAAATCTCCTTGTAATTCAAGGATATTACAAGTAATAAGTTAATGATCATGCCAATTAGATTACTTTCACATCGAATTTATTTATTTTTCCCTTATGGATTTTACATTGCTTTTAAAGTTTTCATCTCTATTTACAAGGCCCACGTGTTACATACTTACACCAGTATCACCTAAAAGAACTCGAAACTATTTATGTTGACTTTTCCTGACACTGTTACATTTCTATATACTAGTTGGTTGCACCGCGCGCGTTGCGCACGGTCCCCCAGGATATTTTAACCGTTGACGTTTCATCTGCATATTAGTGTATCTTGATTTGGTTTGATTTTCTATACATTTTGAATGGCGATCACGATGAAATTCTTATTGTTATAATTTTTTGATGGCTAAATCGATGCAAACAAGATTATAACCATTCGTAAATATTCCGTATCTAACTTTGTTGGGAACTTGAATATCCAATTATAACCGTGCCTTTTGCTTAGATGGCTAATTCATTTTACGCTTGCAATTTGGTTGGTGTTTATATCGTGTTTTTTGGTTAACTATATCCATTAGGAGTATGTTTATTCTTATTTGGACAAAATGTGCGAGTATCAATAGAATTAAGATCATTCGATTAGCGTAGTATACCCATCAACTTAGTCCTCCTCCCCTTACCCCCCTTTCTCCTTTACTCCCACATTCCTCCCCTCCCTCTCATTCGCCTATTTCCCTATCTCTTTTCTCCTTTAACGTTGATGCCTCCTCATCCTCCACCTCTTATCATCCTCCTTGGCCCCTTTCCTATTCGACTCCATTCTATTTCTATGGCTCCCCACCTCCTCTTATATCTTTTCCATCAACTATCTTATGCTTTTTCCAAGAAAATGACATTTTGAATAAGATTGTCTTTATTAACTGATACATTAATGAAAAAGAAACTTGATAGGTTTAATTAATAAACTTTATTTTTCTTAGTTGAGTTTCCTTTTATTTATTTAATTTTTCATTTTAATCATTTCTCTGCCTATTATTACTCCTGCTACTACTCTTTCTCCTCATATTACTTGCACTTCCCTCCTTATCTCTTCCTACTCCCCATCTTTCCCCAATTTCTCTTCCTCTCATTGTTCATCCTTTGTCTCTCTCAATTTTCTCTTCAACGCCCTCCCATCCTCAAACACCTCATCTCCTCCTCCATTTTCTACTCATACTACGTACTCATCCTTCTCCCCATTACCCCTCCTATTCCTCCCCCCTCTTCTTTCCCCACCCTCATATCCCTCACCCTCTCCCTCGTCCTTCAATTTCTCTCTCGGTTTTCTATCCAATGTCGTCACATCCTAAACCACCTCTCCTCTTTCATCCTCGTAGTCCTCCTCCTTAAGTCTCCCCTTCCTCCTCCCCCACACCTTCCAATTCCCCGTCATGATCTTCATATATATCCTCCGTATCCCCTCCTCTTTCGCCTGCTCTTATATTACGCCTCCTACCATTTTTCCTCGTAGTACTCCTCCATATCTTCCCATTTTCCCTCCCCACCTTCCCCGTTCCCCTTCCTCTTATCGTTCGCATCTTTCTATTTCCCTCTCTCCACCCCCTCTTCTTTTCCCTTGCTCTCTTTCTAAACCTCCATCCATTTCCCCTTCCTCCTCCCTTATAACTCCATGTCCCCTATCATTCTCTTATATATCCTCCGTTTCTCCTTCTCTTCCTCTTGCTCTAATATTATTACTCCTCTCATTTTTCATATTACTACTCCTCCATATATTCCCCTTTCTCCTCCCTCTTTTTCGTTCACCTTTTCGTTCACATCGTTCCATTACCCTCTCCTTACCTCCTATTCGTTCCCCTTGTTCACTTTCTTGACCTTCAACCCTTTCCCTTTCCCTTTCCCTTTCCCTTTCATATTCACCTCCTTCCTCTTTCTATTACTATTCACTACTACACCACTCCTGCCTTTTCTCCTCATACTACTCACCATTTTCCATTTACCCCTTCCTACTCCTCCTCCACTTTTCCCTACCTCTCCTTCTCGTTCTGCGCACCGTATCCCAAGGTATTTATATTGCTCTAGTTTTATTTCTTAAGCGTAACAAACTCACAAAAGTCACTATAAGAAACATTGACAATTAAGGCCAGAATCTAAATAATGTGATAGAAGTCGATATGCAATTTAGTCCAAAAGTTTAAATTATATATAGAGTACTGATGGTTATTTATGAAAGGTTGGTTGGATCCACATTTATCAAGGATGAAACCAATCCACTACATACCCGAGGTTCTTTTTTTTGTACTCCCTGCCCCCTGAATCCCAGTAAGATACAACTGAGCCCACCTTAGTAATTAAGTACAGTAGTCTAAGTTAACCAAGTTATCGCTCAATGTCGTGTAAGTATTAGCAATATAACCAATTAGAGCCCTCTCCATTTCCTAAAAGAAATAGAAATGAAGGATCTGTTTCTTATCAAGGGTCAAAATTTCATCTCAAAATGATATAACGGGCCATGTTTTCAATCGATAAATAAAGGGAAAATGTAATAGAAAGAGAGGTGTAATATTATATTGTAATGTAAGAGGAAATGGACAAGAAATGAAGAGAAAGAAATGGAGAGGATCTTTGCTCCAATATAACAGCCGTTTTCAATGTGGCCAGGAAGGTAGACATTGTCGCAGTTGTGAGGCTCTTTAACGTAAATTTTTGGTCACCTTAAGACTACCCCTAAGTTTTTGCTACACTTAAAAGGCAATTAAGGTGGTATATTTATAGTCAAATATTATGCTGAAATTTATTTGATGCTACTTGTATTTTTTTATCCCACTTGAGTCCTTAGAAAAATTTAATTTTAATAAAGTGGTTATTACAAGGATTTTCTCCCTAGATTGGGCCAAATAAAGGATAGAAGAATCGCATATTTAATGGCAGGTAAATTTGTACCAGTGTATATAGCAAGCAGAGTGCCCCCGTTTGGCTAAATGGTACATTGAAGAAATGTGAACATATTCATTTATTTTTAAACATTGGCGCGATCAGAATACACGTGTCCTAGTAAACAAACGTGATGAAACATACTCCCTCC
>JAYMSF010001137.1:0-12721 GCA_036897335.1 Silene vulgaris | reverse complement strand
AAAACTAGGCACACGTAGGATCGGGATTGACGAGCCACAGTAGAAGGAGTCAAGTCGCTCTCCCGGTGAGCGACTTGGATGCTGCCACTTTCCCCTTTCCCTTCTTCACTGTGTTCTTCCCCAAATCAAAAAAAAAAAAAGCAATTCCAAACCCTAACCCCTCTTTTACCCGATTTTCATCCAAAAACTACCCCAAATCAGTCAAATAATTTAATTAAATCTCAAATTGTACCCTGAAATTGCAGAAAATGCACCACCAAATTGCCTCAAATTGCAGATTATGCAACACCAAATAGCTAATACCTTGAATAAATTAGTTTTAATGAACTAATTGATTGATTTGAGGGATTTTTGAGGAAAAATCGGGTAAGTTGGGGTTTGCAATTATCCAGATTTTTGTTAAATTGGGGATGAATGAGTGAGAGAGAG
Organism: Silene vulgaris; assembly: GCA_036897335.1. Classification (NCBI taxonomy): domain Eukaryota; kingdom Viridiplantae; phylum Streptophyta; class Magnoliopsida; order Caryophyllales; family Caryophyllaceae; genus Silene; species Silene vulgaris. The sequence continues at coordinate 12,292 of JAYMSF010001137.1, read as the reverse complement.
GGGAACGTGTTGTTTTAATTTGACCATTGAAGCAAGTCGCTCTCCCGGTGAGCGACTTGACTTCTTATCCGAGGTTCGTAAAATCCGATCCTACGTGTGCCTATTTTTGGTTATAAGTTTGAAAGTTTAACTATTTCGTTAAATTCATTGTAAAAACGTCCCATTTTAGAAAAAAATTCTTGTCTTTGTGTATAAAATATACCGTAAACATTTCATTGAGACGAAGGAAGTACGGAGTATTGAAGTAAATAGACGTACCGATCACTACACTCTCCAGAGTCCAGACTCCAGAGTACAGGAGTTGATGAAACATTCAGAAAATCTCCATTTTGTGATTTTGTCTGAACAACTACTCTTTCCAAAGGTATCTTCTTCCTCCTCCTCCTTTCTTTGTCATTTCTTAAACAATGTTCATGAAATTATACTGCACTTAAGTTGTTTAATTTGTAGGAATATTAGCTTAAGTAGACAACTTAAGCATGAAGCCCAAACCAACTCCTTCATTCTTCAAATTATATCTCCCTGAGCACAACTCTAACCACCTGGTATGTTCCGTCTCCTTCATTTGTTTACCTTTTATGCTGTTCCAATGTGGGATGTAGCATGTAGGAGTAGTAGTATGAGTATATTGTAACAGTAGTGACACTGTCACTATTTTACATTTTTTGTAGATTCCCTTTTAGTTTCTCCACATTTTTGTTTAAAACCGTCTTTAAGTTAAAACGGCTCTATTCTTGTTTAAAACCGTCTTGAGTGAAAACAGCTCTCCTAGTCGGTTAAATAAGGTTAAAATGAAAGATGAGTTATGAGATATCTTAACTTAAGACGGTCTTAGCTCGTCTTAAGTTAAGATACACTCATTTTTCGGAAATGTTTCATTTGCTTTACTCGATTTGAACATGTTCATAATGCATGCAGCTGATACCGCCACCATTTATCAAATATTTCAATGGGAACATTCCAAAGAAGGCGAAACTGCGGAATCTGCAAGGGAAAGTTTGGAAAGTTAAACTCGAAGTTGTTAATGATGGCCGCGTATATATAACAAAAGGCTGGAATGATTACGTGAGAAATCATTCGTTGGTCCGAGGAGACTTCTTAGTGTTTAAGCCGGTTAATACTTCCAATTTCTACGTTAAGGTCTTCGGCCTTGATGGGGTCATCAAGGAAGAGCCTGTAGACGAAAGTGTTGGCTATGGTGAACCCACAGGTACACTAATTCTTTGAGGCCTAATTGTTCGGCTAAGCGTTTATTAATTTCGATGAAACTTGTTAGGTCTGGCCACGGAAGCTGCTGCGAGCTTAGGAAAAGATGATGTTTCGCAAACGTTACAGTTCAGTAAGATTTTCAAGCCTTATACTAAATTTCATGTGGTAAGGACTCGAATTTTGGAGCATAGTTCATGAAAATTTTGAAGTTGCAATCTGCTTACTGAGAAAAACAAACTGTATTTTGTGGATTATTGGTACGACTGCATACATCCGGCCCCTCATAAATTGCTGATGTTGAACCATGACAGGATTTGCCCAAGAATGTGATGGAGAAATGTGAGTATAATCTGTTTCAGGAGGTAACCTTGCGCGAGGAGAAGGGGTGCACTATAGTGACAGACTTGCGTAAAACTGACAGAGTTCGATTAGGATCTAAAGGATTTAATGAGCTTTGGAAAAAAACTAAAGTAAAGCTTGGAGACAAGCTGGACTTTGAGATTATTCTCGGAGAAGGGAGAGAGATCAAGGAGATTCGTCTGAAGATTACGCCTACAAGCAAAACGGCAACCTAGCTGAGGAGGATATTGCAGGTGATCGTTTGATCGATCCACTGGTGTTACTTAGATGTCCATTCTCTCTAGTCTCTAGTACTAGTATCTACAGTATGTTAATTAGACCGAGTTGTAGAATTCCTTGGAGGAAAGGCAATTATGGGAATCGGAATTGATCAATTGACTACTATTGTTACTTTTAACTAAAATCTCTTGTGCTGAATCTCGTTCAAAATTCCTGAAAAAATGCATTTCACCGCGAAGTTAAAATCTGCTGTTCTTACTGTTAGCTCTCAATAAAAATGAAGACATCAACCCCGCTAAAGCACGTCTCATCTGGAAATGAATCCGGATTATTACGGTTTCGCTCTTTGGGAAATAGAGCAGCTCCAAAAGGAAGATCTCATTGCGCGAAGCTAGTGACTTATCTTAATAAGGGTTGAGCACAATATCGGATTATCTAAATCTAATCTGATATCCTGTCCGGAAAATTGGATATCCGATCATATGTTAATTTTCACGTTTTTAACAGATGAGCTTGTGGAACGCAAAATATAGACCCAAAAAATCTGTTGTAATTGGGCTTGGCCCACGTGAGATCCGAAAAATACAACTCCTTCAGTCTTTCCATTTTCACAATAGGCCGTTTCTCAATAAGGTTCACCTTTTGCTTTATTTCTTTTTTTGTCTGGTTTTAGTGGTCATTATAAGTTGTGACCCAAAATATTTCTCAACTTTCATTTTCATCACGCATTCTTACCATCCTTAATTTCTGTTCATTGTAAGAAGTGAACATTATATTAAGAGACGGAGCGTCTTGGAAAGAAAATGAACTACAACAAGTGATGTTGCATGTTTTGGTATTATGGGCACGAGAAACCATCGAAACATATAAGTTATCAAGCAACGAGAACAAGATGCATTTACGCTAATAAAGACGTAAAAATGATTTGATGGAAAACGCGCCAACAATAAAAGCCTTCAAAATTCTAACCATCTCAATAATTTCAACCAAAAAGTCAGAAGTACAGAGTACAGACTACAGAGGAATAAATGAAGATATTCAGAAAATCTTCATTTTTGTGATCTTGTTGTACTACACTTTCTTCCAAAGGTACATCTTCTTCCTCTTTCTTCTTAATTTTCTCTGTCTTTCATAAAAAAATTCATGCAATTTTACTACATTTAAGTTGTTTAATTTGTAGGAATATTAGCTTAAGCAGACAACTTAAGCATGAAGGGTAAAACAACTCCTTCATTCTTCAAATTATATCTCCCTGAGCATAACTCTAACAAGTTGGTATGTTCCGTCTCGTTCATATGTTTACCTTTCATATATTGTTCCCTTTTACTTTCCCCACATTGGCAGTTTCTTGTTTAAAACCGTCTTAAGTTAAAACGGCTCTTATAATCGACTAAGTAAGGTTAAAATGAAGGACGGGTTATGAGGGGTTTTGAATTATGACGGTCTTAAGCAAAACCCGCTCCTTTCCTTTCTATTGTGAAATTCTCATTTTTCGGAAATGTCTCATTTGCTTTAATCGATTTGAACATGGTCATAACTCATAATGCAGCTGATACCGCCACCATTTATCAAATATTTCAATGGGGTGACTCCAAAGAAGGTCAAATTGCGGAATTTGCAAGGGAAACTTTGGAAAGTTAAGCTCGAAGTTGTTCAAGATGGCCGCGTATACATGACAAAAGGCTGGAACGAATACGTGAGAAATCATTCGTTGGTCCGAGGAGACTTCTTAGTCTTTAAGCCGCTTAATAAGTCTGACTTCCACGTTAAGGTCTTCGGCATTGATGGGGTCATCAAGGAAGAGCCTATAGACACAGGTACACAAATTGTTTGAAGGCCTAATTAATTAGCTATGGATTTGTATCAGAGAAGAAACGACTAATGTTCTTATATATGGTAGGTCTGGCTACGGAAGCTGTTGCGAGCTTAGGAAAAGTTGATGTTTCGCAAATCTTGCAGTTCAGTAAGATTTACAAGCCTTATAATAGATTTTATGTGGTAAGGACTCGAATTTTGGAGCATAGTTCATGAAAATTTTGCCTATCTGCTTATTCATCAAGTTGCAATCTGATTATTGGTACGACTGTGTACATCCGACCCCTTATAGCCACAATTTTACGGGAACTCTTAACTTCTTAAGACAATGGGGTAATGTCGTTGTTGTTGTTGCTGAGTTCACGCATATTGCTAATGTTGAACCATCGCAGGATTTTCCCAAGGCTGTGATCAAGGCATGTGAGCACGGACTGCCTCAGGAGGTAACCCTACGCGAGGAGAAGGGGTGCGTTGTAGAGTCAGTCTTGCGTAAAATAACTGACAGATTTCGCTTGGGAGGTCAAGGATTGAATGAGCTTTGGAAAAAAACTAAGGTAAAGAATGGAGACAAGCTGGACTTTGAGGTTATTCTCGGAGAAGGGAGAAAGATCAAGGAGATTCGTCTGAAGATTACTAGGTGAGGATATTGCAGGATCCGCTTAGATGTCCATTCTCTAGTACTAGTATCTACAGTATGTTTGTAAAAGAGTTAAGAGTGTAAGACCAAGTAGTAGAATTTGTAAGGCACTAAGGCTGTGATCGAGGCAATTATGGTAGTCGGAATTGTATCAATCGACAATATTTCATCCTTCAACTGTCGGACCTCATTGGAAAAGTACCGCTCACTTAATCCATTTCATTTTCATACGTTTGTTTAAATTACGGGAGACAATGCATTAGCCAGTAGCCATGCACAAAGTTCCGTCAATTGCATGCGTTTTCATTACTCCAGTTGTACAAAGTTGACACCAAAAAACCCTTTTTTCTCATTAGAAATGTTGGGAGGAAAAACAGAGGAAAGGCATCTCCACAGTAACGCTTCGAGTCTTCGACATATACATTAGAAATTTAGAATGTTGATACAAATGTCGCTCTTCCTATTAATACTTTATCTAGGAGAATCTTAATCAGAGAAAAATGAAATCATTTTTGAGCTCCAAGATATTATCAATAACCTAAACTAGATTTGCCAGCTAAATCGAAGTTTTACTCCAGAATTCCGGCTATTCACTCAAACAGACAACCACTGCTTGAAGTATGACTGCTGCTTATCTCGAGAAGCAGCATTTGAGATGTTCACTGTTGCAATTATCTTCCTCGGCTTGAGAAACTAACATCCATTATTCAAAAATATTAGGACATACTCCGTATATAACATGCATAAGGGTAGTTTGTGTACTGTGGTAGTCAGCATGGTATCGGGACATTGCTGATGTAATGCAACAGATTGTGGCAGATCAGGATGTAGTTTAGGTAATGTTAAGCAAGTGCTTATTTTAAAGTTCTTACAATCTGAAATTATGAGTAAAGAAGTTGAATCAAACCTGAACAAATTCCTTTAGTTCCGTAAAACTCGAGTGCTCACTATATGGAACTCCTGCAGGAAGCGAAATTCGATGATTGTAAACTTTGAAGGGAAGGGAAGGGATTCAGGGAAGGCTCAATAACACAAGAGTTTGAATAACTCACCATAAACTTGGATGTTTCCCTTAATGTTGGGTTTAATTAAGTCCAATTGATTACCAACGGACTCTGAGAAAGTCCAACCTGTAAACAGTATGCATGTTTAGCTTACTTCTAAAAACAATTTCCAGCAATTAACCATTTTTCAAAAAACCCGGGCAATAAGAGGGCAACACATGTCAGCTAGCAAGTCTAGTCGTTATAGGTATCAAAAATACTCTTGTGAGTTATGAGTTTGTGACTGCTGAGGCAGCCTCACGAGTCACGTCTACCCGACTGCTTTGGAGTTTGTATGTTTTTATGTGATCGCAGCAGCAAAACGAAAGCTACTAAGTTTACATGTCCATCAGCTCTTCAGCCATCAAAAAGAAAAAAATAGATAAAACATTTAGAGACCATACCAGTGGGCCGAAATGCCAGAACCGCTGTAAAACGGTCCTGGTATGTCTTCAGGTAGGTCTTCAAGGTCTTGCAATCAAAAAATAAGGTAATGAGTACAGCATTGTTAGAGATGTTTCCATTGGGTTCGGCCTTAACAGTGAAAATGTGAGGTCTAAGTCCTGAATATCACCTCGTGTCGCAAAGATGACATAGGAAGAACGTGAAGAGGGGTATCCTTGCCATCTGAGCAGAGGCTTTTGGACAAATGGGGCCAATCAAAGGACTGCAAAATTCTTCTCCTTGATGCATTTGCATATATCTTTACCTACAGTTCATTATGTAACTAAGTCAGAACACCAATACACGAACAACATAACACAAGCTATAATGGCTCCCGTCCATGACGAGGTGTAAGAGGAAAGAGAATGCTGTATTGAATTTCAGAATGATTCCTCAAATCATTTACATTTCACTGTTTAAACTGTTAAACCGTAACAACCTAATAGCCTATGGTTTTTTCTATTATACTAGTTGTAACAAACGTATATTAGCCGTCACTAGCTTTTCCTAAATCCTAACTATATTTCCCACATTTCCGTAATTATTGTTGATTTGTAACACCAGGTACGGGGATTGAATGTACACAACGTTACCACCTGTTAACAAAACAACGAAATTGTTGTTTACAGATGACTAGTGATGAATATTGCATTGAGCATTGCATCAATGATTGCTAATTTACGACAAAAATAAGCACAAACTATTTAGTTAGCTAGTAACACAACACTAATAGCAAACAAAATTACTATATCAGGAAATTCAATTTGTAAGGACATCAGCGCCCGTTTCAAACTGTCAATGTTTTTCTCATATGAATAAACATCATCCATCATATGTCGAAGTAAGGCATAAAATTGCAAATATGAAACTTAAACCAGGAAGAGTGAAGCAACACACCCTTAATGCTTCTGATATAGCAATGTATACACATTCCTTCCCGATGCTATACGCCCCAACTATGATGAGGGTCTTTGGTTGCCTTTTTAGACACGCCTTTGTAGTTTTCACAACAAAACTTGTCACTTCCTCTTTTGAAGGAAACCTGAGAGATGAATTATAGCTTAGATAAAGCATAACTAAATTCTCATGGAGATATACAGTGGAGACGTATCGCAGGATTCTCACCTATATTTTGGGTTGCAATAAGTTGTATCAAGATAAAGTATATCGATTTGTTTGTTTACAAGGAGGGGATATGTTTGCATATGTCTACAAGCCCTAAAATCTCCGGTGTGTAAAAAATGTTGACCATCTCGAAGATGAAAGTGTATCAAGGCAGCCCCTGGACAGTGATTGGCTTCTAATAGTGTAACTTTCACACCGTCGATATCATGTTCAACATCCAACTCCAAGGGATAAATAAACCTGTTGGATTGCAAATTCAAGCAAAATTATAATTAGTAAAAACATCTTCTTTATCTAAAAAAACATAAATGAAGAAACTAGGAAGAGATGATTACGATTGATTAACATAGAGACACATTCTAACCAGGCGAGCAGTGATAGGGGTGCAATAGATACGGCCATTTGACCATCCTTTGCTTAAGCCACCATAATGATCAGCATGAAAATGGGTGAGAAAATAAGCAGAGCACCCTCTAATAGCACCATACCGAAATGCATCCACAGTAAAGGGTGTGCCTGGATTATAAGAGGAAACCTGTTAAAGAACGCGAGTAAAATAATCTTTACATTCATCAAATGTTAGCAAAACTCACATGTAAAATGTTTTGTCACATAATCATCTTCTTAATTTTCTTTTGCCTTTGTAATGAAACTAGGAAAATTTATGACAGAGAAAATTAAGAATCATAAAAATCGTCCCTTTTCATTTTAAAATAGCTAAATGTAATATCGCCTTTGCCTTATGATAGTCTCTACAACTCTAACCCCCCCTTTTAAACACAAAGGCTATGAACCACAAACGAAATCAAGTAGGAAAATTGATGCAGGAGAACGGTTACTGACACTTTCAGAGCAAATAAAGTATGGAAGCAAACATGTAATGATATTGAGTCGCTGTTGCTTCTAAAGACTGCCCTCTCTCGGCTCGTTGATTATTCCTTAATCGATTCTTAGTCACCACGAGAATACACAACTAAAAAGTAGTAGAAACCGGATAACTAAGCAAGAAGTGCAGCCGTACAGGTTGCCAAAGCACCTTGGGTGATTTACTGCAACGACTTCATTGCTCGGACATTCCTCTCAATTATAACTTCAGCAACCTAACCCGACCCAGGGCAATGAAACCCGTAGCACCTAGAGAAATCAACACCATAAATACAATGGTATATGATCCTATGACACATAAATGCAGCACATACTTCATCATAATTTCTTCACTTTTCAACTACTCCATATATACAACAAATTACACAGATTCACAGTGAACATTAACAACCAATACAGGCTCAATACAGTATACTCTATCCTTCCGTTTCAATCATTTATTTACCTTTCTTATTCTTTGCGACTGACTTTTTAATCAAATGTAAACAAATGAGTGGGACTATGAAACAACAAACAAATAAACAAACGATAGGAACCCGAAATAGACCTGGAATTTTCTTATAAAACGGGCAAGGCCGAGCCTTCCTATTCTGAACCCGACTCGAACCAACATCAAACGACTGATTCCTCGAAGACGACCCCATTAAACTCAACCCTGAATCGGCAACCGCACCAACAACATGATTCACATTATCTTTCTTCACCATCAATTTCTCATTTTCTTTTACTTCAATCTTTTGCTGCTTGATTCCCCACATCTGAAACAAATCCCTTTGCTTCATTTTTTTATTAGAATCACATTTTGATTCTTGTTTTGATGATAAAGTAGACCAATCTGCCCCACATCGGTAGAAATCTGCAGCAAAGGTGTCATCTTTTGATGACCCATTTGAGTTTTCATATTCATATTCATTTGGGAATCCGTTTTCGTCGAGGGAAATTGAGGGTTCTTTTTCATCCTGATCTTGGTCAATAATGTGTGAATTAGGGTTTGTGTCTTCAATTGATTCAAACATAACTTCAATCCTAAACCAAAATTGATGTAAATCAATTAATCGATCAAGTTTATCCTTTGTTTGTAGTTTTTTAATTGGTGGAAGATGGGATTTTTCAGGAGTTTTTTTGGTGTTTGGGTTTGAAATTAAGAGTGTGTGTCACCGCGGGAACTTGTGTGGCTACATTGTGTCGTGTAGACCATTTGTGGTAGGGTATAATTAGATCGGGTAAATGGGTCAATCGGGTTGGGTAAGGATCGGGTTATTTTGGGTCTATAAATTACGGGACGGGTTATTTTGGATTCAGGTCATTTTTTGGTCAACTATTATCAAGTTATTTGTGGCTAATAATAAGTTTGCAACAATAAACATTCGGGTCGGGTTACTTGAGTTCGGGTCAATTTCGGGTCTTGAGCTCGGGTGTCGGGTCAGGTCAATTTTGTCAGGTCTAGGTATAAATGGAGCAAACTTCTCCTATTATTGATGGAGTTATTCGGCTAGAGTCATTATCGAATAAGCTAAGTGATGAAATGAACTATGTGAGATTAAGTTGGGTCATATTGTCTCCTTGGAGCACATTTAGAAAAACCAAGTACGACTTATTTCGAATCAATATGATAATTTTTTTTAGGGGAATTCTACATGGTAACCCTGAACTTTTTCAAATCTCACATGGTAACCCTGCGAATTGGAAAACGTTTTTGGTAACCCTGAAGTCCCTTAATTGTAATTAGCGTGACCATGAACTCTTATTCCGTCTATTTGGGACGTTAAGTCTCCACGGTGGCACATGACGTGGATTTTTTTGGCTGATGTGGATCTTATGGCTTGACTTTCTGTTGACTTACCAATTCCCTCCAATTTCACCAAATTTTCCCTCCAAATCCCCCTTTATTTATAACCTATATTCTTTATTCTTCATTTATTCTCTTGTTCTTCATTTCTTCTTCTTGTTCTTCCATTTTCTGCTTCTTCCATTTTCTGCTTCTTCTTCTTCCCTATTCTGCTTCCTTCTTTCTTTCCTAATTTTGCTTCTTTCTTTCCTATTAACCAACCTAACTTATGTCTTCATCAAATTGGAAAAACGAGCCAATAGTAGGGATGGATTTTGTCAACCAACCTTGCAATCGATGTCGAAAAAATGCGGTTATCAAAATATCTGGGTCCACAAACAACCCTAGAAAAGCGTATTTTAGATGCGAAGATTGCAACATATTTGTTAGTTGGTTAACTAACAATCATGTGATTTTTAACAAAAGGTGGGATTTGAAGAACAATTATGAGGATGAAGATGTTTCAAGTGTTGTTGAAGTGAGAAATGAAGACATTCAAATGTTGAAGAACGATTTAGTTGAATTAGCAAATGTAATGAGATTTTATTTTAAGTTGATTGCATTAATGTTTATGGTTGTTGGAATAACTCTCATCATAAAATTGTAATTTCTGGGTTGGTTTTAATGAAATAAGGAATGCAAATTTGGGAATGAAAACAAAGAGATGTTGCACTTTTAATTTCTGATTCATGACCAAAAAAGAGTTACAACTTGTAGTTCAAGTGCAATATTGTTTGTAGTTGAAAACTAAACCTAGCACCAAAAGAGAGAGTAATCAAAGTACAAGGTCATAAATGACCATACATAACAGCAAAAGAAGTCTGAAATGACCATACACAAAAAGCAAAAGAGGTCATAAACTTGCTTCATCTTCATCATTAAATCACGACATCTTCAAAATGAATACTCCCTTTTGGTTGGAAACTGGTAATCTTCATTTCTTTGTTCAGACATTCTTTCTTTTCCTCCCTCTCTTCTGTGTCCCTGAACTTGTTGAAGCCTTGTTACCCATTATCAATGCCTCCAAATGATTCAGTGAAGTGGCATTGATCCTAGATGGTGGTGCCTGAGCTTGATTGTTAGTTGCAGGGTTGACTGAAGTAGAAGCTTGGGTACCCATTATTAATGCCTCCAAATGATTCAATGAAGTGGCACTGATCCTTGATGAAGATGGCTGGTTTGCTGAAATTGGCTGCCTTGAAAAAGTTGGCTGCCTTGCTAAAGTTGGTGGTTGCCTTGCTGGAGTTGGCTGCCTTGCTGAAGGTGGATGCCTTGATGAATTTGGTTGTTGACTTGATGAAGATGGTTGTTGCCTTGGAGTCTTTGTGCTTTTGTGACTGACCTTCCCTTCAAGTTGCCTTTTTTCATTTGCAGTGTAGCCCCCTTTACAAGTCTTAGAGTTGTGTCCCATGCATCCACACTTTCTACAGGTAATGACAATGGATCTTTTCCCCTTTCTTTGCTCTCCTGCCTCCCTTCTCCTGTTTCTTGTTGGCCTACCAATGGCCCTTTTAAGGGGTGGGGGTTCTAATGTAGGCACATCAAAGGTTGGCCATTGAGATGAGTCTGGAATTGGGTGGATGTTCAACCCATATGCTTCCCTGTACTTCCTCACACTGAACCACTCACTAACATAATCAGCAGGCTCCCTACCAGCTTCTAATATGGCCTTAACAGCATGCTTACAAGGGATTCCACTAATTTGCCAGCCTCCACAAAGACAGGTACGCAAATTAAGGTTGACTGGCATAAAAGTACCACCATCACGAACTTCAAACTCACCATTTCCAGATGAATAGGCAGCACAATGTCTGGAATTATGTATCAGATCCTTTAGCCTAACCATAATTTTGGGACAGATCCCATCATCTGGCCAAGTATCAGCTGCTGCTGCTCTAGAGGCATTCCTAACCATTGACATTCTTCTAACACCTAGCAGAGATTCATAACAGTCAGTCATTTCTTCATTGAGGTAAAACACAAACATACCATACACAACTGGATGTCACAGACAGTCATTTCTTACCTTCAAGAAGACTCAGAGCTGGATTGCATCTATGGACACCAAGAGTTGCATTAAAGCTCTCTACAATATTGCTTGTATTGTCTTCAGAAGAAAGCCTAGGGTCAAACATATATTTAGCCCATGCTTCTTTGTCACCTAAATCCAAGAACCATCTTGCTGCACCCAAACCACCATGTTGAGCTACACTTTCAAGAGCCTTCTTGAAGATAAACTCACTTGTAGCATTTACTACTTTCCAAAACAGGCCATACATCAATAACCCAGGGTGGTCTTGTTTAAAGTTCTTGCACAAGTGCCTACAGCAAAACCTCCTGTATGCTTCAGGCCAGACAGATTGTAAGGCTGGTTCAACACCCTATTAAGAAATGAAAATGCCATGAGTGTTGTTGTCAGCAGATAAGAATTATAAATAGCATTAAAAGTGAAATAAATTGACAATGGCAACAGCAAGATGGTCCAGTCACTAACATACCTTCTGTCTATCTGAGATTATGGTCCAGTCATGCCTTCCAGAATCTCTGAGTATTTGCTTGAGTTGCAAAAAAAAGTAGGACCAACTTTCTTTATTCTCAGAATCAACAATGGCAACAGCAACAGGATAAATCTCATTATTTCCATCAATGGCAACTGCTGACAACAACACCCCTCCATAGTTACCTTTCAGGTGAGCACCATCAACTCCAATTAGACTCCTACAACCT